>JAXGGA010022846.1:0-14342 GCA_038373865.1 Uloborus plumipes
ATGAGCTTTGTCCAATAAGAGAAAGGAAAGGCAGTGATGGGGACTGACATATAACCTGATACTTTGATTTCTTTTCAGTTTTGAGTGAAAATAATGGGAAAACATTACGAGAACAAGGGGAAACAGTGCTTTTTTGCTGTTTGCTATGATCTTGGTGCGAAGCATTTCTTTTCTTCCTCCAAAATTGAAGATTGGTGCTGGGGGAGGGGATGAAATGAATCATAAGTTTAAATTCAGATATTGAATGGAAGTACACTTTGTGAAGGTCGGATTGAAAAAAGAAACACTTCGTCTGAAAAACAATGTATACCTAGGGGGAAAAATATCCTCAAATCAATCCGCAGGTGAGACGTCATATTAGCATAGCGTTAATGGTATATTTGGGTGGGGGAAGGGTTTTACTTTGCCTTGTTCTAAGGAAACCCATTTACCAACTTTAAATAAGTTTTCTCTTCATTTTGTATCAAAAAAGTTTTTTTTTAGCATTTCAAACAGTTTGGGGGAAAAAGTAGTTGGGTTGGGGAGGAAGGGAGAGGGAGCTGACTAATTTACAAGTTAATGCTAGCTCACTTACCTAGAGTAAAAATAATAGTCAGTTCAATCCCCAGGTTAGATGTCATAATAGTACAGCGTTAATGGTATATTTGGGCGGAGGAGGGGATACTTCGTCTAGTTATAAGGAAACCCATTTACCAACTTTAAATAAGTTTACTCCTCCTTTTGTATCAAACAGTTTTTTTTAACATTTTGGACAGTTTTGAATTAAAAAAGAGTGTGTGCGGGAGAGGAAGGAGTGAGGGGGTGAACCTGATAAATCTATAAGCTCATGCCAGCTCACTTTAAACATATTCATGTTTGTTTGCTACTTTTTAGACCATCACAAGCAAGATAACTTAGTATTTAAATAAATAGAATCTAAAAAATATAATTTTTTTTCCTATACAGTTTTATTCAAAAATTCAAAAAAATATGATGCCATTGAGATCCCAATCTAAAAATTTTTACAAACATAGATAAAATACACAAAAATTTTTGAGAATTTTTTGAAAAAATTCATTATATGTTTTTTGAGAAATTTAAATTTGAAATTTAAATTTCATTTTTGAAAAAGAAATTTTTTATCAAATTAGTCATGTTGCATATCAGATTAAACGGCAACTAACGTACTTTAAAATGCCATTTACCAAATTGTTCTATCTATATTTGGTGCCGAGTTATGGTCCCTTTTATGCTCCCTTATACATGGAAAAACGAGGGTTTTTCCAAAGTTCAAAGTCTCATAAATGAAAAAATAATAGAGATAAAAATCTAAAAATTGAGACTTTTGATTACCTCAAGGGGTACAATTGATGAGCCAAATTTGAAAGAAATACAAAAATGTAAGGTAAAACTCGTTGGATCACTTGACATGGAATGACCCAAAAGCAAAATTTGCCAAGTACAGAATGGAATCCACGACAAAGAACTTCTCAACACAAAAATGAGAATATACTTGTGGAGCTATTTCTCATAGATGATGAATATGAGATCCAGCAGTATATTAAACGTATCGGTGAGTTATTTATTTCTTTTTAACTAGAACATTTATATAAACTTCAATCTTACTTTTTTAGTATCTATTATATAAAACGATCTCGGATTTTAGAACTTGTTTTTAATTGAGCTACCGTCTTATCTTTTTTTTAATATTGTGTACTGATGTATACAGTAATAGTATCTGCACACGTACATCTGTACTTTGAGAAAAAAACAACTTAAGTCACATTTTGACCATACTCAGTTTATTATAGAAATCTGTTTACGAAGTAGGGTCACCCGGGGCAATTCTTGGTCAGCAAGTTTCTGGGGTAATTCCTGGTCACAGTCCTTTTTATGTCTTTATAATCCTTCAGCAAAATGAAAAAAATCACAGAGGTACTCTGAACTATCTTCATTGCAATCCATTACTTAATTATGAGTTGACTGTGTATTTAGTTTGAAAAAAAAAATCTTTTTAAAATCGCTTGTTAAATTTCGTAAAACAAGATTGGCCTTAGTTTTGATACATTTGTACAAAGATCGTGATTAAACTCAAACTTCTGAATATTTTTCTTTTTCGTTTTTTTGGTTGAATTAGGTACCATGTCAGTTACTGAAAAATAGTTTTGGATTTACCATTATTGTTTTGAATAATTTGCAGGAAGGCTCCAAATAATGCCCCTGGCTACTGGGGTAATTCTTGGTCAGTGGGGTAATTCCTGGTCAGTCCTTTTTTTAATATTTATGGATTATTATTTCACCTATTATTGACATATGTTATTGATTTAAACTATATGTAACTCTGTGAGCCTTAACTGCAAAGTTAACTGTAACCACAATGTAACATTCTTATCTGTTAATGATAAGTATACAATATACTGAATTTTTCTTTGTTAAATTTCATCCAATTATTTTATAAGTTTTAATAATTATTCTTAATTATACTAAGAAAAATGCTTAATTGTAACTGCATTGTACTATTCACTTAACTGTTCACCTTAACCTGTTCATAACAGACAGAAGCATGTGCTCAGTGTGTATGGTGCATGTGCACCATATTTTTTATAGACCTATTTATTTGGTAGGTGAAGATTCATTCACAACAAATATAAAAGCTGTAGCTATTGCATACAAAGTGTATAAAAAGTAGGGTCACCTGGGATAATTCCTGGTCAAAAAGCATTAACATCCAATTATCACAAAATCTATCTAAGTTAGAGTTACAAATTTTGGTATGGAGGAAGCACATTGGGATGTCCATCGAATAAAATATTCATGCTATCAACAATACATAATGAACTTGAGTAATTGTCGTTAATTAGTGACCAGGAATTACCCCAGAGATGGGGTAATTCCTGGCCACTTACGGGGCAATTATTGGTCACTCAAATGATTGATGAAAATGCATACATTTTGTAAGCACATTATTAATACAAGTTATTAAACTAATTAGATAAAGAATTTATTTATATATATAGCTAATTAAACACTGTATTTAGTTTTTTTAAGGAAGAATGCAATTGTTTTCAACATAATAGCTTTACTTAATAAAACTTAGCCAAAATACTTTTTATACATTTTGTATGCAATAGCTACAGCTTTTATATCTGTTGTGAATGAATCTTCACTAACCAAATAAATAGGGCCATAAAAAATATGGTGCACATGCGCCATACACACTGAGCACATGCTTCTGTCTGTTATGAACAGGTTAAGGTGAACAGTTAAGTGAATAGTACAATGCAGTTACAATTAAGCATTTTTCTTAGTATAATTAAGAATAATTATTAAAACTTATAAAATAATTGGATGAAATTTAACAGAAAAATTCAGTATATTGTATACTTATCATTAACATATAAGAATGTTACATTGCGGTTACAGTTAACTTTGCAGTTAAGGCTCACAGAGTTACATATAGTTTAAATCAATAACATATGTCAATAATAGGTGAAATAATAATCCATAAATATTAAAAAAAGGACTGACCAGGAATTACCCCACTGACCAAGAATTACCCCTGTAGCCAGGGGCATTATTTGGAGCCTTCCTGCAAATTATTCAAAACAATAATGGTAAATCCAAAACTATTTTTCAGTAACTGACATGGTACCTAATTCAACCAAAAAAACGAAAAAGAAAAATATTCAGAAGTTTGAGTTTGATCACGATCTTTGTACAAATGTATCAAAACTAAGGCCAATCTTGTTTTACGAAATTTAACAAGCGATTTTTAAAAGATTTTTTTTTTCAAATTAAATACACAGTCAACTCATAATTAAGTAATGAATTGCAATGAAGGTAGTTCAGAGTACCTCTGTGATTTTTTTCATTTTGCTGAAGGATTATTAAGACATAAAAAGGACTGTGACCAGGAATTACCCCAGAAACTTGCTGACCAGGAATTGCCCCGGGTGACCCTATTTTGGCTAAGTTTTATTAAGTAAAGCTATTATGTTGAAAACAATTGCATTCTTCCTTAAAAAAACTAAATACAGTGTTTAATTAGCTATATATATAAATAAATTCTTTATCTAATTAGTTTAATAACTTGTATTAATAATGTGCTTACAAAATGTATGCATTTTCATCAATCATTTGAGTGACCAATAATTTCCCCGTAAGTGGCCAGGAATTACCCCATCTCTGGGGTAATTCCTGGTCACTAATTAACGACAATTACTCAAGTTCATTATGTATTGTTGATAGCATGAATATTTTATTCGATGGACATCCCAATGTGCTTCCTCCATACCAAAATTTGTAACTCTAACTTAGATAGATTTTGTGATAATTGGATGTTAATGCTTTTTGACCAGGAATTACCCCAGGTGACCCTATAGTAAACAATTCGGTGCAACAACATCTAATGCAGGGCAGCTCCCTAGTATTGATTTTTAGTAATCACATTTACGTAAATCCTATAATGTTCGTTTTCTCAATCATCACTTAGAACTAAAACAATCAGTATCACTCGTAACTCACATATAATTAAAAGTAATTGTACGTGTTCAATGTATCCTGAAATAATAACTTGAAGGAATCAAATATTTGCTGAGCTCGTTCGAAGAAATTTTAAATAGGGCCAGAAAATTAGAAACCACTTTCTGTGTGAAACGGTTGTGTTTACATTAGGTGTTCCATGCATAAAGCCTTTCGCTTAAAAAATCGCCACTATTTTTTCTTTCCTCCATTAAAACCACGAATAAATAAGTAAAACATAAATGAATAACTTTTTAATTTCAGCTGTTTTCTACTTTTGCTAAAATAAAGTGCATTGAAATGAGTCTGTAGGAGGAGATTAGGGAGGTTTGATCTAAATTTGAAAAGTAAAATAATGAAGTGCATATTATCAATGCAGTTGACGTTTGCTTTTATGAAATCCTTGGATCCAAGAAAAAAGTTAGTGAAATCAAAAACTGAACACTACGCATTTTATCCCCTTCCCCCTTTTTTTGCAGGCTTTCATTGTAAACTATCGAATGTAAGGAATTATTAGCAAAGACATTGTATATATGAGTCGTTTAGAATCGAAAACAGTTATGTCCAGTTCTCAAAATCCATAGTTCCGAAGGCGGAACTGTGGATCTAAAGTGTTTTGACTTAAAACCCTTACTTTACTTTAACTTTTTGTTGAGATTTAGTGATTTTTGATCTATTATCTTTAAGCCATTGGTAAATTAGTTTTTTTTTGGGGGGGGGGGTATAGAAACTGTTGTAATTGCCCAGATACACAGCTTACACCTTGTCATATCTTTGACTGTGCGAACCTGAGAGAAATTGGTGTATTGCCGTCACTTATTGACCTTTATGACGATAACATCCAACAAATCGCAAAAGCAGTTATAATGATCCATGGTGTTATTTAGTTCGGCTAAGTCATAGACACGACAAAAAAAAAATAGTTTTATACTTATATTTTTTAAAAATAAAATTATTTTTCATAAAAAGTGGACTCAACAGCTTTTGATCCTAAACGACTCATATCGCACGCCTAGAAGAATACTGTCACAACTCAAAAACAGAAAAATTTAAGATGGGGAAAAGAAATTGATATATTAAAGCAATTAGTAATAGTGCAGTCTATCATACATTAGGTTAGATCATTTCGGCTCATTTGCTTTCATAATGCTTTTAAAATAAACGTTTCTTTTTGACTTTTAAATCATGGCTCTGGGTAAATCTCTGAACATTCGGAGTTTCGACTTTTGAGTTGTGACAGTATTCTTCTAGGCGTGCGATATATTCCAACAAAATTATTTTTTGCATTGAAAATACTTTATGTGCCCTCTTTGATTTAGGCATCATATGTACATTAAAGGCATCGCTAATTTTAATGTGTTTTAGTAGTGTGTTTTTAATTAAACGGGATTGCCTTTTAGCAATAAATAATTACTTCATTAATATTTTGCTTCTTGAAAAGAAAAAGAACGAAAAATGAAAAAGTCTTTAGTTAAAAAATTCATGACATTAAAAAAAAGGAAAAAAAGAAAGATAAATTCAAATTACACTCGTCGTTTTCATAAATGTTTGTCTCTTGACATCTTCTGTATTATTTCTCTAGCCTGCTTTCTGTAACCACGCCAGATCTTCTTTATTTCTGTATCTTCTTTATTTATGTAAGTTTTATGATTCACCCCTCATGGTAGAAACTTTACTGGTAAAAATGGTATTTTCACTTTTAAATAACTGGTCACTAGTAAAAAAGAACAGCAAGTGGCAAATCACAGTAAATTAAGCAATGCTGATAGTAAAAGTAAATTGTATAAAATCTCACCAAGAGTTTTATTAATATTTAAAATTAATATCAATACTCGAGAAAATTTGTGTATTAAAATAAATATACTACATCATTTAAGTTTATGTTTTTGCACAAAGTAAAGGATTTTCTACTATTTTTTAATCACATATAGTTTTCTAAAATTGTTAAATATCCCACTTTAACGAAAAAATTAATGGTCACTTTAAGCTACATACACCCCACTTCACCACTCGCGGTACATAAAAGCACCGCACCAGTTAGGGGTTAAAATATTAAGTAAGACAAGAACATATCTATATTTAATATCAGTTAGTTGGCTGATTTTGATATTCATTTTACCTTCACATTGCTACTTAATGTCTTAAAACTGCGAAGTTTGTGTTATTCGAGTAAAAGCTATTAAACGCACTTTTTCCATGCATGACAGAAGTTGTTTTTCTCGACCAGCCCCACTCTTAAATTTTTCTCTGCTTAGAGTTTTAAATAATTATTTTTTTCTTCTTGCTGAAGGTGCAACTGTCTTAAATAAAGTGTTTCCGAGGTCTTTGGCCAAACACCCGCCCTCTTGGCTCCAGAACACCGTTCTGGAAAAATGTGCTTGCTGGCTTTTAATGGATTTGGCTGCAGTTTGAATACTTTGGCTAAGCAATTGAATTAAGAAAAAAAAAAATAACGGGGAAAAGAAAGAACCTTAAGTTTTGTCTTTTGAGATTAGAAAATATTATTCAGAGCAAAAAAAAAAAAATATCCAATGGTTGAAAGTTTAAATTTTAAGCTTCAGGTATATTAACAATTCTCAAAGGTTCAAAACTGTCGACTCATGAAATTCAGTTTTATAGTTCGGAATTACGCTTTTATAACACACCTTTTAACATTTAAAGGGAAAACAAAGTCCGGAAAATAGAAAATTGAACCTTGCAAACATTTTAGAAATATATTAGCGTGCTGACTCAATTTTTCGCACAAAAAAAAAAAAAAAATCACAAGTGATAAAAGTAAGGAAAAAAAAATAATCATTCAAACTTACATTTTAAAGAGGCTGTGTTTAACTTACAAAAGTCTCATTTATTATGATCTTAAATAGCTTATTTATTGCATAACGGTTGCATATATATTTACGTTTACCCAACATAAAATGTTTAAACAAATATGAGTGACAAAACTTAAGTTTTCTTTTTCTTTTTAAATTAATACTCACCTGGTTTTTACTATATCTTGAAAGTTTAAATTGTACCGAAATTTTAAGTTTGTATACAGAACGGTTGATATTTACAGTAGTTATGAGATCATATTGATAAAAGCTCAAGAAAAAAAAAAAAAATCTTAAATCTGTTTTACTTGACTTGGCAAGTAATGGCTTGGCTAATGAATAAACGTAACTCAAAGATTATTTCACGATCATTAAAAAGCTCGTTTAAAAATATAAAGTATAAAAGTCTCGTAGAAGCAGTTAATATTTGTTATAAAACTCACTTTGTTCAGTTAGATTCAGAACCTATACTAAGAATTATTAAGTAGCATTTGTTTCAAAGCGAAGAAAAACTGGGCCAAGAAACTCGTTGGAGACCTATTTATGTCATTGTTTAATGACGAAATCAAGAGCAAACAAATGGATCAAGGAGATGATTCTACTGCTCTCCTTCCTTAACTTTTTTTTCTTCCTGGAGTTTTCTTGGCTCAGATATGGTTTTTCTTACTTTTGTCTCTTATTCAGCACTATTCAGTACATTTTGCATCATTGCTATACATTCTAATGCGCTTAAATATTCATAGCAATTTCTCTTCACTTATAAATGATGATGAAAATGCTCTCTAAATAATGCAAGTGATGCGAAAGTTGGACAAATTTTTTGTTTGAATATTAGACTTCTTTTTTAATGATTAGTGAGAAGCTTAACAGCGTTTTCATTGCTACAGTAACGAGTCTAAATCAAATAAAATTTTTACATTAATCCTCTGTCTGTTCAATCTTCTGGAAGTCGCTTGAAAATATGCATATTTTTATGTATCAAACACCAATATGAAATTTATGTGCTAAATTTACACAAATTACGTTATAAATTACCCTTAGTGTGATAAAACTTATAACAAGGTTCAAGAAAAAGTTCTTCATGTTCGTTACACCAAATTCGAGCAACATTACTATATATATTTTTTTTTTGAGCAACAAACAACACACTTTCGAGGAAACCCCCTCTTTATTAAATTAAAAGGTATTGGTGTTTGTTGTTCCGCTTGTAAAATGGCCGAGCTGTCAGTGTGCGTACATACTTCAGAAAAGTTATTACTGACATTTAAACGATAAAATTGCGGAATAAGGTTTTAAATTACGTCATGTACGTGAAAATCGCGTTATGAGCAAATTTTATTACTTCTTCGATGCCCGTGGAAATCACGGTATAAGCAGACAGAGGGTTGAAAAAAAGTTTACGTTTTTTGGGTGTCTGATTTTCTCATGCAGCGTAGCTGAGGGGTTAAAGCATTTTATAAAAGCTAAAACTTGCGTTATTATAGCATAACTGTGTGTGTTTAACAGCATTGTTATCGCTTATTGTTCCCCACGAAGCTGAATTCTTATACCTCTTAATGAACTAAGGAACATTGTTTCATATGTTACTATCGTAAAATTTACCTAAAACTGCAGTCCCGTGCCAGACACTTGAGCACCCTCGTTCAGAGCAGACAATGCCACTCCCTTTAAATCCATGGATGTGTATGGGGGATTCTGTGTAACATATTTACTGCGTCTACTTTCATATTCCATGCTGATGAGAGCAGAATAAGCTCGAAACAGCTGTCCATGGATCGAAATAGCCGAGTTGGTGGTGTATTGCATAGCTCATTTTGTTTGCTTATGCATTCATTTACTAAATCACGTACGTATTTCTCCATTTATTAATTTATTCAGTCTTTTACTTATTAATTCACTTATTTATTCATTCATTCACTTATTTTGTTATTCATTCTATTTTATTCACTTATTTCTTCTTCTCATATATTAGTTCATTTATTTATTCGTTTATTTTTTTCATTAATAATTCATTTATTCATTTATTTACGCATTCATTTGATGAATATTAATTTAACACATTAAATAGAAACTGTTTCATTGCAAAAATTCACATTTGCATTCTTCACTTAACCCCGTGGTTTTATGAGGTGAAAAATTTCCACATTTTCTTGAAGATACAAAATAACTGACAAAAATGAAAAATATCATTTCAGCGATAGTTGTATTACAAAATGTATTATTCCTTCTCCATGTACATTGATTTTCTGAACAAACTTCCAATTAATGCATTTTTAAACAGGTATGTTATCTTAATTATTTCACTTTGCCCCACATTCCCCTACATCCCTGTTCTTTCTTCTCTGGTGCGTCACAATTTTAATTTTTAATTCCACTATGCGGCGAAAAAAAAAAAACCTCTCAAAATGCTTCTAAACCATTCTTGCTGAATTGTATGTAAAATACCCCCCCCCCCCTCTCTCTCAATCCAAATATATAGCCACCGATTTCCCATCACTCACAGCTGTTCGGAAATAACTGCAATGTAAAAAATAGGTGTTGTTTTTACAGAATAATACGGCGAATTTTATAGCAACAAACTAAAAATTGCTAATTTTATAGTAACAAACTAAAAATTGCTAATTGTTCAGTAATAAACTGTAAAATTGTTACTTTTACAGCAGTAAACTGTAACATTGCTAATTTTACATTTTATTACTGTGCACTTTACGGTTTTAAACTGAAACCTGTGCTGCCAGTATGACTGTAAAAAGAAACACTTTATTTTTTGCAGTGTGGTGCGGTGATTTCCAGTATTGAAGATGGATCGAGGCATTTTTGTTATTTTAATGAAATTTTGCTACTTGAAAAAAAAAAAAAAAAAGAAGGTTGCCAATGTTTGTTAGGAATGTAATATTCTTTAAGCAAAAACAATTCTGAAGCTCGGCAAGTAGTAAATTAATAAAACTCGCGTGTTGAAGTATATTGTATGGCTTGTAGAGATCACAAACCAAAACAGTTATTTTTCAAATCAGTTATGTTTTAGAAACTTGGCAAACTAATCTCATTTCGCACACGAGCTGATTTCAAGGTCAAGCGAATGATCGCATAGCAGTGAATAAATTCCGTCATTTATCATTTTTATCTTTTAGCGAGCACTCCGCTGGCTGACGAGGTATGAAGAATATTTTTAGCTCGGTGACAGAGCAACAATGCAATAACATACGAAACTAGTATCCCATGATTGGAATGGACGAACATTTAGGCAATGCAAAAAAAAAAAAAAAAAAGCTGCTTTGCACATTAAGTAGCAATTCCGAAAAAATAAGTGACAGTTGAAGCTATTCAGGGATGAGTGCCATTTATTTTGATGTATTCAATGCTGAACTGAATATGAATGAAAAGTTAATATACAAAGTGCTTATGAAGTCTTGCACTTAAAAAGAAAATTGATTTAAAAAAATCTTGAGATTCAGACATATATACAGAGTGCTCCGTTTTCACCTTCATGACTTTTATTTTCGCAAACCTTCATTTTAGGTGCATACCTCCAGTTACAAAAATGCTCAAAATGAGGTGCAGAGTTAAGATATTAAAAGTTTGAAGTGAAAAAAAAAAGAAAAAAAAAAAAAAAAAACACGAAATCTAACCGTTTCTACGGACACCAGATCGCCTAACGTATGTTTAGAAAAAAAAGCTCAATTGAAAAATAGTTTCAACCCAAGAAATTTGAACAATTTGCAATTGAAACTCGGAGAGATTTTCGAGTTCAAAGTTTTACAGTCCCGTGCAGAAAATGAGGTCGGAACGTACCTCCTTTTTAGTAAAATGACCCGTTGTCATTCTACTGAAGGGCAATTCCATGGTGTCGGACGTAAAAAACGAAGAAATATTTTTTAGTTTTAGTTCCATTTATCAAATATAAACTGAATAGAAATGATTAAGTTGGTATTCAAAATACTCGCTACATCATAATGAATAAAAAATCATGTTAGTTTTTTAAAATAGATCTCTTAAATAGAAATTAAGAAGATTTAAAGAGTTGGTGTCGGACGTAAACGCACAAATAGTAAAATTGGAGATTCACTTAAAATTTACTGAAACTCTGCGAATTGGCTTACCTTTTAATTTCAAAAACAGCTAAGATCGATAGTATACTTATGATTAAAGCATATTTTACAGTTTTTTAATGATATTGTTTTGAATAAAATGAACTTGGAACTACTTTTACCTTGGTGTCGGACGTAAATTTGCGGTGTCGGACGTAAACTCTTCGAATTGGACCTAAACCGTTGTTCTTAAATGCAATGATTACAGTTTTAAATAAGAAAATTAGCTTAACTTTTATTCCTAGGTCACACATATTATTTTTTAACATTTAAAAGGGTTCATCAAATTTAAACTGCCCCCTTTTTCCTGTTGGGATCGGAGGATGAATACGTTTATAATGTCCCGTAATTTGTAAAATATTTTGTCCTCAGTTCTTGGCCATTTAAAATAACCTTTAGAACTATGCATAACTGATACTACAATGTAACTTTTTTGGTGATACATCCAAGACAAAGCATGGCATCATGCGTACCACAACCCAGTCATTGATGTTTACTGTATCAAGATCTGCAGATTCTTCGATCCCGGAATTATAAGATTCTTAATTTGTTATCACGTTGTTCTTAATTTGTTATCACGTGATATGTCACCAATTTGAACTTAATTGTGTCCAACTGATTTGGCAAAATGAGCAGATTTGATGTTTGGAATATGGAAAACAGCTTTCCAGTGCTGATGCAAATGCTTTGTATCTATGTGTATATCTTTTGCTGGAATATACTTTATGTGCATATTCGGATTTAAAAGTGCTGAAATTTGAGAAAATTGCTTCGCTTTTGTCACCGTCATTTTTCTTGCTTTAACGCGGCGCCAAACGATTTTTTTCACAGTGCCTCCTATGGCATCAACCACCATCAACCAGCAAATATGAATATTAATCAGTACACTGATAAAAAATGCAAGCATCCACTTGTACAAATCTAACTACGAAATCCATGTGTTCTGACTCCTTGTGAAACAGAATACAGGTTGTGTTGTGATGATCTAGCCTTTAAAACTTTAGATGAATACTTAAGAGTTGGGTTGCTGTTCTTTTCAAAGCAATAATATGTATATACACTTTTTATTAATTCAAGAGTTCCCAGAATAACTCAGATGCATTGTAAGTGTCTTAATATAAATGTCTCATGAGGAGAAAGAAAACTTTTAAAGTATTATTCTGAAGCAAAATTTACTATTTAATAAGTAAATTTAAAGTATATGTATGCACAGTAAAGTCAAAATTATTTTTTTTTAATCATGCTTCACTTTAACTTTGTAATTAAAGGCAAAATATGGAGAATCACAGTTGTAAACAAGTGTTATTTTAGGAATGTAACAGTGTCGGACGTAAACGGTGTCGGACGTAAAAAAATTCTTTACGTCCGACACCTAGATTTTAATTAAAAATATTTACTTGTCACAAAATGTTAATAGGTTACATCAATGAGACCAAAGATCTTACTTTGTATACAAAGTCAGATGTATGTAGCTTTAAAATTATTGGCCCAGCATAATTAATCGTACATTTTGGTGTCGGACGTAAAACACTTAATGTGCCCCATGGGAATTCTGTCACAAATCAAAATGAATTATATTCTAACACATTTTTGCAACATCACCTGTTGTACATTGAATATGTAAATAGTTATTCGTCTTAATTCATAATTTTAGTATGTATATTTTGGAAAAAACAGAGCTTCTTTGAGAGTCGTAAAATGTAGTTTGAAAACGCTCTGGATGTTGACCTTAGTTTGACCTCTTGTAACTTAGTTAAAACTTAAGTTATCAAAATTTAGACATGAATTTCAAAATATACAACTCTTTACCTTTAAAATGATATCTTGTTTGTTTAGAAATATTAATTTTGAAAATTTGACCATCTGGTTGACCTTATCGTGGAATTGCCCTGAAGTTTTTAGTGGCTATATTTGCCCTCCAAATCGTGTTATAAAAAGAAAATGATAAATTTGATGTCATTATTTCATAATTTTCGTTCTACTATTAATCGAACGATTTGAAAAAAATCCCAACTTGTAGCCATCAAACGCAATTGTGCTTTGAGATATTTAAAAGCATTTATCACATGTAGTTTATAATGCCTCTACGAAACCCTCTCAATTGTAGCGTTTACGGCATGGAAAATCCCCGCTGTAACCAAGTAGAGAACAAAATCAATAATAATGATAACGTTGTTATCATTATTATTAAAATTGTTATCATTATTTCATAAGTTTCGTTCGACTATTAATAAAATCAGTTGATCTAAAAAAATCCCAGCTTGTGTCACTGAAACGCAATTTTGCTTTAAAGATATTTTAAATGGTTGTTGCAAGTGCAGAGTCCAAATTTCAGTAATAAATACAAAAGTACATTTAGAAATTTTTAAGGCTATTTTCTGAACATACGTTTTAAGAGATTATATCTCTTTATTTGGCAGAAATAGAGAAACTATCACCCTCTGGAGTAGGAATTGGCTTGTTTGCCGACGATATTGTTATCAGGTGCTCTGGAACCAATTTAATTAAAATGGAAAGGAATTGAATGGAACTCTGCTTTGTCAAACTTTGCCTTGGAATTTAAACTCTGTTTTAATCCTACCAAATCCATATCCACCTTCTTTACCACCAACAAAAAGTTATAAAATTTCCAGCCAAGTTAAAAATGGATAACCAGGATTTTACTTATGAGAAGCATCCTAAATATGTGGGATATATTTTAGATCCCGAATGTACAAGTAATAAACACATCGATCATATTGTCTTAAAGAGTAGAAAAAGATTAAATATCCTTAAATATTTAGCCGACAGAGACTGGGGCGCCGATGCTCCCACTCTAAGAAACACTTATATTACTTTTATCAGACCCATTTTAGAGTATGGTTTCCCCATTTATAGCTGTGCTTCAGCCACCAACTTGGACCAATCGGAAAATGTTCAACTCAGCGCAGCTAGAATTATTACC
>JAXGGA010022847.1:0-14340 GCA_038373865.1 Uloborus plumipes
ATAATGTCTTCTAAGCGAAAAGATCCTACTTTGAAAGAAAAAGTGAATTTTATTGAATATTCAAATGCTAATGTAAATGTACGCAGTTACAACTTGAAAAAAAGTTCGAGATATCGCAATCTCAAGTTTCGAAATTATTGAAAAATAAAGAAAAAATTCTAAACGACTGGAAATTAAACAAAAACCTTAATCAAAAGAGAAAATACACAGGTAAAGAATAAGAAGTTGAAGATGCTGCTCTTCTTCGCTGGTTTGCTGAGAAACGGGCTTGTAACGTTCCTGGTCATTTAATAAGGTCATTTTTAATTGAATTTCTTAATTTCAATATGTTTAAAGTATTATTAATTAATGTATTTAAATTACCATTAATTAATATGTCTAAAGTTAATCGTTATATACTTGTTGATGAATATACTTGTGGTTAAGGCAAATTTAAATGCTTTCTTGGTTTAAATGCAAGTTGGAACCTCGTGTGGATGGAATCCCGGATAATGGAATATCCCGCTTATTAGAATAATTTTCCGTGACAAATTGGCTATTCCATTAAGCGGGCTCGACTGTATAAGTTTTGAAGTCGGCGGAAAAACTATGTGAAATGTGCGCAAAAAACTATGTATGCGTAATCATTCTTCGTTTACATTTTTTTCAGAAAAAAACCCCACCCAAAACTGAGAATAAAACATTTATACCGTTTTTATTTTGCCGTTACTTTTTTATATTTGCAATTGAGTTATGATTATGTATGGTTTTACCTTTTAATGTTTTTGCGCCGACTTCAAAACCTATGCTTGAAAGGAGTAGCGAGGGTGTTCAAATAATTTAATTATTGTTTACTTTTTAGAGCAATTTTTTGCTGTACTTTTGAAGTCGGTTCATTTTTTTTTATTTTATTCTTTTAAGTGTAAATGTATTCCAAAACTAGAATGTTGACATCACGGCATTTCGTCTTATTGTTTCATATGAATGCTCCATATTAAAAAAAAAAATATATATATATATATATATATATATATATATATATATATATATATATATATATATATATATATATATATATGCATCAACGCTATAAATATATATATATATATATATATATATCAGTAGCGAGGCGTGACTTCAAGCGTCAGTCATCGCTAACTTTCAGGTCCCAAAAGAAATATACCAGCCCATATGTTTCGCTCAGGGGTGTTTGTGATAAGAAATTTCTGAAAATTTTGGGCTGCCGTTTCCGAAATTTAAATTTTCAGTTTTCGAAAATTTTATTTCCGTTGAAGCAGGAAATTCTCCTCACACAATAAATGAAGTATACTTTAAAATGATAAAAATCATTCATGTTGTTTTTATGAGTTTTAAAACTAAAAAATTCAACTTACCTTGTAAAAATCTTCGTTCACAGATGCTTCTTTTTCAATTTGAAAAGTTCAAGCTTGCTGAAATGCAAAGCTCGAACGGCAACGCGCACTACTTTTTATGAAAAACATTTTAGTTGAAACTAAAAAGAGAGAGTAAAAAAACAAAACCACGCACACATATATTCGTTTTTGAAAGTTCGATGAAGTTCCAAAACACAAAAGGTAACAGTGTTTTCCCCCATGCAAAACTACTGTTGCAAACAATATTGTCTTCGACACGTCAGGCTCATATTGGCGCCATCGTAAGATAACAATATTTTTCTAACCGCAACCCCTTTTTTTGAAAAATGTGACGCACCGAATTGAAAAAAAAAATATAAAAGAATAAACGAAACAGGAAAAAAAAAAAATCTCTACCCCTCCCCATCCAACCCCCACGATCCGCCAAAACTGAGAGTTGCAGTAAAAACAAAATGCTTTGCTCATAAAATTTCCGCGGGTAATCGCCGATGACTCGTACGACATTTAAGGGAAGCTGTGAAAGAATCTGATTGGCTGAAATGGCTGACAAGCGAAAAAACTTGCGCGCGCACACACAAAACCGATGCGATATCTTTAGCGATGAGTGAAGGTCACGCCTAATCGTTTACTCAACAGATGGCACCACTAAAATAAAATTATTTGGAATATTAAATGATCCGAAAAAATAATCTAAAAATAAAATTTTTTAAACTTTAATTCTTCCAGTGCAAAACGAGGTTTGCCTTCAGGTCATCGGCGAATTGTTCGATGACTTGAGGCCTCGCTACTGATATATATATATATATATATGCATCAACGCTTCTAAAGCTTTAAGCGATTGGTATTCTAAACTAATCCTTATTCATTACTTGGATTTATTTGTATACTAATTAAATATTAATAGTCTCTCAAAATATCATATGTTTCTAAACAATACAAGTTACAAGTCATAAGAAATCATATTTACATAGCCCGTTGGCCTAATTATCTATGATCGAGATAGATTGACATTAGAGAGAGTATCTATGGTAATAAATTTCATGTTTGCTTCAGGAAAGCTTTATTCAAAATTTTCATTATGATTATTATTAATGTTACCGTTTCTACGCAACCACTTTTTTCTAAAACAACGGGTTTCATATTTAATCATTTAATATTGAAAATTAATGAAATCCGCTGTTTTTTAAGCATAACTTTTTCTAACGAACTATGGTCTAAAGAACTAATATGGTCATTCAAAAAAAATGTCCAAACCAGTTCACTAGGTCAGACGCTAAAAGCTAACAAACAAATAAACAAACAAAAAAAGAAAAAAAAAGCATACAATCGCTTCAACTAGAGAACCTCCGTTTTTTTGAAGTCGGTAATAAAATGGTCGGTAGATTGTTTCTATAAGACATGAGAAACACAGAAAATAAAAGATTATCACCCTTCGTGAAATTTGCAAGTCCCAAAACCAGAATCCAGAGGGAAAATTGAAAATCCATTTCAAAGCCCTATGCTGAATAAATTACAAGTATTTATTAGTTAACAAATAGAACCTGGTACCGGTAAATAGTTTTAAATCATTCAGATCCCTTTCTCTGACGGCCAACAATGACATCGTTATCAATCGCGTGACTCACAGCTTAGATAGACTGCTAATTTGAAGGTATTTATTTAATAACTTCGGTAATTAAAGTCATAGAGAAACGAGATCTGGATAAGAACAATTTCTATCAGGTCTCCTTTCGAACAAAAAATGAATTGTCATAATCGGTCCGGTGACACAGACATATACACAGATACACAGACAGACACGGCAAACTTATAACTCCCTTCCACGTTGTCTTGCGGGTTAAAACTTAAGCAAGAAGAAATGAAAAGGGCGCATAAATGTAAAAGACGTACAATCAAAAAAACGTACAAACAATACTTTACTGTATATACTATTTTGGAAAATACTGAGTTTGTAGAGCTATTGCAAAAATTGAGCGTTTTTTCCAGCCTTTCTTTCAGCTTAAGTTTCATTTTCTAAAGAAGAAGGAGAGCAACTTGGGCCTTGATCCATGAAAATGTCACGAACCACTGTTGTGTTATGGAGTAGGGTCGGCGGGGTGCAAAAACCCCGGGAGTTCCTTCGCTCGCGAGGGGTTGTGCGGGGGTGGCTCCTTCGCTCCGGAGCGCCCCCAACCCCTTGCGCGGACCGAAACATTCCTTCGGAAAGATGCGCACTTGACAGCACACATGGAATCCGGGAGCCTAGGATGCCGGAGAGCGCAAATCCGGTCGCTTTTCGTCCGGCAGGCCTTTTCCCCAACCACTAGTTGGGTCGCGGATCCTGGCCTGGGACTCTGGATTTGCAATTTTACACTCAAGTTTCCTAGCTGCTCGGGAATAATCGGTTTTCCGTTCCTCGAATTGCTGGATTGGTTGATTGAATGTGCGTGACAGCTGTTTTCAACTCCCAGGATTAACAAAACGTGGTGCTTGTGCCAAGCGGTTGTGTTTTTTTCTCCGTGTGTTATTCTTATGGTGATGAAAGCTCTCCAGCAATATTTTCTAAATGTGAGTCTTGTCACTGCGATGAAAATTTACTACCTGAAATTCTGAAGCGGCGAATAAATGCCTCTTAATGCAACCGTCGAATAATTAAATACAAATTGTCACTAAGTGAACAAAAAGCTAATTTCATTTCGGTGCAAGTGAAAGTTATTACGCTAGCTTTGAATTAATAGAAGATTCATCTTTTACTTAATTTTTAGTAATCCGAACGATTCGTATTAAGAAATAATACATTAAATACCAATTTTTCATGATTAATTCATTTTAATATTTAACTCCTGCCAAGTTTTGACGTTTTAATCACATTTTACACGCGTATTTTAAATACAAGAAATCAAGCAAAATATTATCTAGTTCTCATGTTGAGAATTTACAATTTATTAACGATATTTACAATTCAAATATCAATGAATTTAATATAGTTAATCAATCAAATTCCTAGTTTGTAATTAAAGGTTTTTGAAATACAACAATTAAGATTTAAACGTTTTATTCAGCATGATCTACATTTTTACTCTATATATATATATATCAATATACATATAAACATCCCAATTGTCGATTTTGCTTGTAAAACGTTTAGCTTTTACATTACGAGTTCTACCAAAATACAAAAGCTATTACTTTTATGTCTCTTATGCAAACCGAGACTAACTTCTAAATATTGATACAACTGATATTTACATCTAAGATTAGCAATAGTAAACCCAAGCATTGAAAAAATATTATTCAGTGTTAGTTCTTTTTTAATTGCGACTTAGAAGACTAATTATTATTTAGCTATTGAATAAAATCGACTTGCTTACGAAAATATAGAACAATTTATTTCTTTAAAGGAATTGTGTTTCAAGTAAGCTTTTTTTCGAGTCAAATTTTTTTTTTACAAACAATATATTAAAATTTTTAACTAGTAGTTAACCTGAAATAAACTGCTCTGTTTTTTGAAAGAAACTTGAAGTTGAAACTCAAGCGATTACAATATAAAGTGCTTTGAATAAATTTAAATATATATATATATATATATATATATATATATATATATATTAAGAAATTGTTTCACATTTTTTCATGTGATATTTGCAATTTTTCAGTGTTGCAACTGAAATTTGTGAGTATATCCGTTAAAATTGTACTTCTTTAAAATTTACTGCAAACAATTTTTAAAACATATAGTTAAGTGAATATATTATTACCATTGGCGTACATTTTATAGGTCCTTTGCATAAGAATATTATGCGTCAGAAACTAAAATGCTACAAGTTTCTTCTGACCGTTTCGCGACTGACGATATTGTTTCCAAACGGATGAAAATAAAAGTAGAATACAAAAATGCAGAAAAGCTGAGCCTTACTCCACACATATCACTGTAAACTATTAATGTCTTAAATGTTGTAAACAATAATTACCTTGTAGTTTTTAGAGTATTCTTAGTGTCTTAATCCTTTTAAATATCTTAACTAATTTGCATCGGTAACCGTATCGCCCATTCGATACATGTCAGCTATTTAGGGACAGGATGTGTATTTAAACAGTTTTAGCCCTAATGGGTTCTCTACTAAACGTGCATTTTCTTCAATTACTGGTATTTCATGATCTCATACTTCAAATGTAGCATCTATGTCTAGTAGAATTTTGAAATAATAGGTATTTTAGTCTTCCATAAATAAATCTTTTCTCATATCTTATGCAATATTTACTAGTATTTTACCATCAAAATAAATTCTAGAAACCTTATATGTCTACATGCCATAGGCTATTTACGCTTTGGATTATTTTACTATTTGAAGCATAGCTGTCAACTGTAAAGTAGTAACTATTACAAAGTAATTAATCAACCAAAGTAACAAAACGAAAGGAATTTTAATATCACAAGATATATTTCAAAGAAAATACTAGGAATCAACTATAGCATATTGGAAAAATGCAGAAATTAGGCAAACAAAAGGCAGGAAATAAGTAAAAACCTACGGCGAATTCAATTAAACATCATTTAGTCAAACCTTAGGTATTGAATCAGTGCCAAACAGAAAAATTACTAGTTTAAAAACCGCCTACTATTGAATATAGCTTGAAGTTTATGGTGATATTCACAAAAGGAATTTAAATTCCTCTGCCAAGAAATTTAGTGAAAACACATAACGATGAAGAGGCGAGGTGGTAACAAAATGGACCGCAACGGACCATGGGACAAACTCATGCAAAGGTTTTATCAGCATCAATCAAATGAAAGAACCAGGCAGCAGCAACAGCAGCAGAATCAAGCTACACAGCAGAACAATGTATCGGCTGCGAACAGGTAAATTTTATTCTATATACGATAGACCGAACAGTGAATGAACATTTCGTGATTTTTATGAAAAAAAATATACGTTTAAAACATTTTTCTTCGATGAACAGGCAGCAGTAACTTAATTCTCCACACAATGCTGCCTTAGTTTTATGTTTTGGTGTTCATTGACTGGGTAGAGGTACTTTTTTGAATTTCAACCCCCCAAGAAAACATGATTCAGAACCATACTGATTCGCGCAATATTGAAAAAAAATATATTACACACGCCATATATAGAGTTTTTTAATGTCATACGGCAAATGCTGCAACTTTTAACAGTGGTATGAATTTTTACCTAAGTGTTCATTCACTGGGTGGATTACCCTATCTCTCACTTTTAGATAAATGTTGTTTTCAGGAGTTTCGAGCAGAAGTAGTTTGAAATTTATATAAGAATGGTCGGATAGAAGTTCCGCCTTATGGTATACTTTACATAGGGCACGGCTAAGGTGACACGATATTTTTCTCCTTAGAACATGACGCCCAACCTTATTTAGGTTAAAGCAAAAGAAAAAAAGCTGTTTTTGCTTCTACTAAATGTATGTGCAATAATTGATTTCTCAAATGCAGGGTCAATGATCATTAGCTCATTTGACCATGTGGTGTCCAATGTTTCTCAGAAATACAATTAAAAATATTTAGTGCAGAACAATCGTCCAGATGAACAGTGTCAATGATCATTAGCTCATTTGACCACGTGGTATCCAATGTTTCTCGGAAATACAGTTTAAAAAATATAGTGCAGAGCAATCGTCCAGATAAGCAGTGTCCATGACCAGAGTTACATAAAGTATAGGTTACAGAGTCTGTCAGGTGAACGCGGTACAAATAGGCATTCAAACACTCGTTTTCTGTCAAAAATCTGAAAGCAGATACAGCGGCAGCTCGAGGATAATTCAAGATAGAGTTAATTTGTGCTTAACGGTATAAGAACAGAAATAAACCAGTAAAAATAAAGAATTGATGTAGTTCCTTTTTACTTTAGTTTTCCAAACAAAAATAAATGTCCAAGAAGGATTTCATATAGTTTCATTAGTAGTACCAAAACTTTTCATTCAGAAGAAATAAGAACTCTTTGTATTAGTGGCAAACATATATAAACTATATTTAATAATAAGTATGATTTAATCAAGTTTTCGGATTTTTGTTGTTGTCAATTATCAACTCTCTTGCTTTAAAAAATCATTACTAGTTATAGGTCAAGTTTCTCTCCTAGGTTTCAGGGACAAATTCTTTCTGAAACTGTCCCGTTCCAAATGGGACGTATGGTCTCCTTATTTTTGACGGCAATTGCCATGACAATTTCAATACAATTATTTGCTGTTTAGAGTTATTTCTTTAAATCGAGAAACGTTCTAAAACTCAACTTTAAGCCAGCAACAACTATTGATGGACAATGATTTATCGTTCCAGGAGGAACGTGGAGATCTTCACATGGCAATTGAGGCAGTGACAGTCAGCCCGAATCTCATGCTCCTCAAAATAAACTTTGCTATCGCTTAAAGCTTGAATTTGATAAGGGATTGGGGATGTGGGTGCAAGTTCGTCCACGTGGTTGCTTGAAAATGATAAGGGAAAAAATCTGACCAGTCAGAGAACCACCCTAAATGCTTTCAGATTTTTTTTTTGTCCGAAAGGGAGATTATTTCTACTGGTCCAGAAATCGTGCACTAGTGAATGATTACATCTGAGTGAATGAACGGTTTGTAATTTGCTTAAACCAAGTTCAGACCAAGTTTTTTAAACAAGTATTTTTTTCTTGCATGAATTGGTGCAGTTCTATCGTTCTCTAAGACGGGAGGGGGAACAAAATGAAACAACTATAAAATTATTTCTTTCGTAACCTGCTCAGTTGTGATTTTGTACTTGTTTGCTGCACTTATTCTCCTTTATAACCCCTCCCCCGCCCCTCTCCCAAAAAGAGCAGACCAGCAATCGTTCTTCTAATTTGTTTCTTAAAAATACAAACATGAATTTAAAATATTCTCAGTGCCGTGCATCAAATTATATATTTTCCGATGATTTTATGCATTTCCTAAAATAAAATTGCTCGTGAGTGTTCATTTACTGATCAGACTACCCTAAATCCTAAAAGTGTTTACCGCTTAAAAGCTTGTTTATAAAAAAAGTTGCTCGTTGAAGGATTAAAATCAACGTTTTTTGCACAAAAAATGCATTTGAGAATGCAACGAGGAGGGGGGGGGAGTACCTTTTTGCTGTCGATATTGTGATAGTGGATTTGTACCAGCTCGTGGCAGTCCATTCATTAAAGAAAATATTATGATGAATCTCCCATTTCTTGAAGCCATAAATTGGGCAGTGCGGGAATTTTTTTGTAGGCTTTTATCTTCATCATTTGCTCTGAGCTGTGGGTTTGCTATGCGATCAGCAATCAACACCCATTCAATGATATCCATCTACTTCCTAAAGTAATATTTTTTGATACTACTTTCTAGACAACCATTAAATACACACATAACACTCTTTGTTAGGGAAATTCTTTGATGGTTTGAAAATGAATTAAATGCATATGCCAATAGGATCAAACGATTAAACGTTGCTTTTTGAAATAAATATTCAAATTCAAATCATAACTAGGGAGATTAAAACGAAATATTTCTATTTCTTAGAGTAACAGCTAAGATGAAAAGCACTGATCGGCTTTTGAAACTCATTAGAGAATTTTAATTTCCCAGATGCAAGTATATATTTATTAGAGAAGTAGTGCAAATATTTTCCCCGGAGTAAATTAAAACATTTGGAAGTGATTAAATTAGAGATATTCGCCTTTAATCGAAATTTGCAATTAACAGAAGAGAAGCTTTATTTTTTAACTTATTAAAAGTACTGGTTTGAGATTATATTTTTGTTATTTTTTCCATGTTAAATAGAAAATATAAAAGTTAAAGGCATTGGTTAAGATACTTTAACTAGTTAACATGGAAAGTAAAGAAAATCATGTTTTATTCACTTTTTTAAATTTATTCTTTTTTATTTTGAAAAAAAAAAATAAGAAAATAACTTATTTTATTTATTTAAATGAGATTTTTTTTTAATTTTAACTGGGATTTTTTTCTTTCCGTACTTTTTAAATATTACACCAGAAACTGTTAAGTTGCTTACTTCACTATATTATAATTATTAAGTAAAATATAATCATAGTAATGTAAATATAATTCCATTTGTAATTGTTTTCTTTTTCTTCCTTCTTTTATTTCCTTTAACTACAAAATCAATATATTTCAAATATTACTTCACTAAAAAACTTTCAAAACAGTGAAACCAAATTTAGTATAGATAGCACCGTAGCTCAGTTTAAATTCAGAAAAATCTGTTAAAAAATGATTTGGGTAGCATTTTACATCAAAAGGAAAAGCAAAATATATAAAAATGATTTAAAATCATACAACTCCTCTTTTGGCTGCCTCTTTTCTTTTAAAAGAAAGTAAAGTAGTATGATACTAAAAATTCAACCTTCGATTAACTGAAAAAAAAAATATACGTACATGCTTTGATGTTTTACGAAAATGCATGCTTGAAGCAATATTAATTTTAAGTTTTTTTTTAATTATTTGGTAGAACTGCGCACAAGCTATAGCCACAGGCTCTCGTTATTCCTGGACTTTTCCCCTCGCCCACTTTTTATCGTACTTCCTTAAGATTTCCTCTTTTTTTTTTAATTCAAGTCCTGAATACAGTAGTTCCTTATTTTTAAAAAATGTATGGAAAAATTTAAAAGTGTATAAGAGGAACTGACTAAATATTTGAATTTTCAGGTACGCTGCAAAAATATAACATTGTTTTTGCAATATGATACTGGCAGCAGAGGTTCCAGTTTAAAACTGTAAAATACACATCAATAAACTGCAAAACTAGCAATTTACAGTTTAGTACCTTAAAGCAGCAATTTTACAGTATATTACCAGTATTTTACAGTTTATTACCACAAAATTAGCAGCATTATACTGTAAAAACAACAGTAATACTGGCAGCAAAAGTTCCAGTTTAAAACTGTAAAATGCACAGTAATAAACTATAAAATTAGCAATTTTACTGTTTTTATAACGGTAAAGTTAGCAATTTTACAGTTTAGTACTGTAAAGTTAGCTGTATTATACTGTAAAAAGAACATTATTTTTTAGTGCTGAAGGGCGAAGCTGATGATGTGGACCAGGGCCGTCGCGAAGCAAGTTCGGTTGGGGGGGTGTTGAGATTAAATTTGCCGACCAATTTCCAACGTTTTGCCGACTTATATGAGTGAATTTTGATCCGTGATTTTCAAACCAATGGGCTCCATAAAGCGAGTAAATTGAGGGTGTTAAGTTTCAGAAAAAAAACTGTAACATTGAAAACTAGCTGTCGTGGCCGTCACGAAACTTTCTTCTATATCTATCTTATGAATTCCAGTTACAAAATAAAATACGTACTCGCCCGAATAATTGGAAACAGCTCCAATTTCCCAATTATCGTAATAACCCTGCAAATGCAGAATCAATGAGCGAAATTGGAAATCATTGCAAAAGCCTTGTTTAGATTAATTGCAAACATTTTATTTGTTAGTAAAAAGAAATTGGCAACAGTTAAAAATTTCAAATCATTGAAAGTTTTCAGATGTTTTGATAATTAAATAGCGTGAAAGCGATTTTTTAATGAATTAATTTTTCGCATTGTTGACTAAGCGCAAAAATCACCCCACCCCTCCCCTGGGACGATTGGCGCCAAAATTTATTCGATGCTTGTTTCCATATTGGGTTAGTGTTATTCCAAATTTCATTCAAATCGCAGCAATATTTCCCGAGATACAGTAGGTGCAATGACAAAATAAGCACTTTGATTGCTCCACCCCCTTTGAGATATTGACACACAAATTGAATCAGCACTGTACTCATAGGTCTACCTATGGACCATTTTCGTTGATTCCCGGTTACTTCCGAGATATAGCAGTCACCCCCGCAGAACACGTGCGATTGCTCCACCCCCTTCGAGATATTGACAACAAATGAATCAGCACCTGTACTCAGTAGGGTCTACCTATGGACCAATTTTCGTTTGATTCCGCCGGTTACTTCCTGAGATATAGCAATCACCCCCGCGCAGAACACGTGCGATTGCTCCACCCCCCTTCGAGGAATTCGCTAAACAAAGTCAGGTGCACCAGTTCACATGGTGGTGCATATGTGCAAAAATTTTTGTTCGATTTCATGCAGTAGTTTTTGCTCTAGCGCGGCCACAAAAACTGGTCACACACATACAGACTCACACACAGACAGACACACAGACAGACATTTTCCAAAAATGGTCGAAATGGACTCAGCGCACCTCAAAACGTGCAAATCCGTCAAAATTCGACATTCGAAAATTTTCACGAAACCAATACTTTCTTCTATATATTAGATATAGAAGAAAGTAAAACTAGCTGTCGTGGCCGTCACGAAACTTTCTTCTATATCTATCTTATGAATTCCGGTTACAAAATAAAATACGTACTCGCCCGAGTAATTGGAGACAGCTCCAATTTCCCAATTATCGTAATAACCCTGCAAATGCAGAATCAATGAGCGAAATTGGAAATCATTGCAAAAGCCTTGTTTAGATAAATTGCAAACATTTTATTTGTTAGTAAAAAGAAATTGGCAACAGTTAAAAATTTCAAATCATTGAAAGTTTTCAGCTGTTTTGATAATTAAATAGCGTGAAAGCGATTTTTTAATGAATTAATTTTTCGCATTGTTGACTAAGCGCAAAAATCACCCCACCCTCCCCCTGGGGCGATTGGCGCCAAAATTTAATCGATGCTTGCTTCCATATTGGGTTAGTGTTATTCCAAATTTCATTCAAATCGCAGCAATATTTCCCGAGATACAGTAGGTGCAATGACAAAATAAGCACTTTTGATTGCTCCACCCCCCTTTGAGATATTGACACACAAATTGAATCAGCACCTGTACTCAATAGGGTCTACCTATGGACCAATTTTCGTTTGATTCCGCCGGTTACTTCCTGAGATATAGCAGTCACCCCCGCGCAGAACACGTGCGATTGCTCCACCCCCCTTCGAGATATTGACAAACAAATTGAATCAGCACCTGTACTCAGTAGGGTCTACCTATGGACCAACTTTCGTTTGATTCCGCCGGTTACTTCCTGAGATATAGCAATCACCCCCGCGCAGAACACGTGCGATTGCTCCACCCCTCTTGGAGATATTGACAAACAAATTGAATCAGCACCTGTACTCAGTAGGGTCTACCTATGGACCAATTTTCGTTTGATTCCGCCGGCTACTTCCTGAGATATAGCAATCACCCCCGCGCAGAACACGTGCGATTGCTCCACCCCCCTTAGAGGAATTCGCTAAAAAAAGTCAGGTGCACCAGTTCACATGGTGGTACATATGTGCAAAAATTTTTGTTCGATTTCATTCAGTAGTTTTTGCTCTAGCGCGGCCACAAAAACTGGTCACACACATACAGACTCACACACACACAGACAGACAGACAGACAGACATTTTCCAAAAATGGTCGAAATGGACTCAGCGCACCTCAAAACGTGCAAATCCGTCAAAATTCGACATTCGAAAATTTTCACGAAACCAATACTTTCTTCTATATATTAGATATAGAAGAAAGTAAAAAAGGCATGATGCATTATGAATGCACATCAATTTCACGACATTATCACTGGTTCATCAACCATGTTGCTCTGAAAATTTCTAAGAAATATAGGATATAACTTCGCTTGCACACCCTGGCTTTTAAGACTATGCAGAGTTGTCGGGCGTCATTTTAGACAAAAATAAAAAGCTTTTTTTGTTAAGACGCAATTTCAAGCTATTTCTGTAAGGAACATTAGGAGCTTGTTTGATTTGTGGACGCTCTTCTACAAAGTTTCGAAATAGAAGCTCTAAAAACGCATTTTTAAATGTACATGGAAAATTTTTGATATTGACGTCCTAAAACGCAATTTAGGACTACATGCTGACGCGTTAGGATTAGGGGAGGAGGTGGTTACTCTATTCCGCATGTGTTTGTGTGTGTGTGTGTGTGCGTATTATTATGTTTTTTATTAGCGATGACAAATTGCTATATATTTTCTTTTTGGACCTCAAATTGCAAGCAGTTCCTCTTTCAAATTGGCAGTTTTCCAGGTTTCTAGATCACCATTTTTTGCCTAGCTAATCTATCATACAGGATTTTTTATGCTAGTCGTAGTGGCGCCATCTTTTAATTTTCTTGGCAATCGATCTGGCTAGCACCAATTTGGCTAATATTACAAAAAAATGCCTAAATTTGCATTTCTGTTGCCAATTTGGAAAATTTATCTGTGGGCCTGTGGAAAGCCTTGGATCTCAGCACCAGTGTTTCTTTCAGACATCTTTCCGGGGGGCACTGCACTCCCGGAGAAAGTCAACTGCCCCCCCCCCCCCGGGAGAAATCTCAGTTTGCACTAGTACATATACACACAAAATAACAAAAGAAATAAGTCAATAAGTGAAAATAATCAATAAATAAACAATTTTAAAAATAAATAAAAGTTTTAAAACATACATCGTATTTGTGTGTGTGGGGGGGGGGGGTAATCAAAGATAGCCTGCAATTGTATCTTAGGACCAGGTCCTGATTACTGAATAGGCCAACTAGGCCGCGGCCTAGGGCCCCCACAATTTAGGGTCCCCCAAATGGCTAAAATTGTTGTAGTCAATGCCTAAATTTGTTTTATCCCATGCCAAAATTGAAAAGATTCATTATGGGAGGTCCAAAAGAAGTATTTGGCCTAGGGCCCCGTGATATCTTAATCAGGCCCTGCTTAGGACATCAGTTTCAGAAAAATACCGGAAAAGAATTTGCAAACCTTATCCTTTTTCCATTGACATCAAAAATCGCCTACAGTTGCGCCTTTTGTTTTAAAAGTGGGAGGGAGGATTTAAATTTCAAAACACTTCACAGCGAGAGTACTGAATTGCATTAAGGCTACAGTAAACAAATAAAATTGATTTTTTCAATTATTGATTTATATATCTAAAACTTTGTGTGCTTGTATTATTGTATAGTTACTACATCTAAAAGTATAAAAAACACAAATTAGTGCAAAAA
>JAXGGA010022848.1:0-14338 GCA_038373865.1 Uloborus plumipes
TCGAAAAAGTTATGTAATAAGACAAATATTTGGCTGCCCCACTTTGGTACTTCAAAAGAACTGCCGTCAAACAAGCCGTCCACTGGCGAGGACATCATTGGGTGCTGTACTCAAGGAAGCTTCAATTTGGCACAAGAAATTCATAATGGTGTCTTCGCCAGTAGGGAGTTAGTTTGACGGCAGTTCTTTGGAGTCCAAAAATGGGGCAGCCAAATATTTGTCTTGTTATTAGAGTATTTGTCTTATTAGTGCATAACTTTTCCGTTAAATCACTGAGTCCACACACAGCAGAAAACTACTTCATTCCAGAAGAATATAAGATTTTTAAAATGAAAACAGCTAGATTGAACTAAATAACAGTACACTGCGATTACTACATAGAAACGCAGACTGAAAAAACAATATAGGCAGACAACTGACGTGGTCCTAGGAAGGCGGCGATGGAGTGAAAGAGAGCCGTAGGGCCAGGCGAGCGACGTTGCCTATATTGCTGCCCGACGTCTGCGCATGAGAGTTAAAGGGTTTTCGCAACTGGAAAACATCGACTGACCTTTTAGTTTGTTTTTCTACTTTATTGTCATATCATCTGAAAAAATACTACGGCTGATTCATTTAAAAATTATTCATCAAAAACCAAAAACGCATAAAATTGTAACTTTTTTTTATTTTGGGTAATTTTGGGGTTTAACTGTTAAGATATTAACTGACCAAAACCAAATCAAAACACAATGTTTTTAGGCTATATTAGAAAACGTTACAAACTATTGCTTTACGAAAACATCAAATTCAAAAATTAAAAAAAAAATCCCAAGAATGAAATTTTTTCGTCTTTTTGTCAAAGTTTATGCCCAAGGCACGACCGGAAGATATTAATCGATTTCGATAACTTGTTTTCTCTTTTTTATTCCTCTTTTTGTCTTCATAATTAGCAACTTTTCCGCACGAAAATATTATAAAAACATCTAATTAAAATTTATTTTAAAAAAATCGCAAAAATGAAGTTTTTTTCATATTTTGCAAATTTTAGGCCTCATGCACGACCGGAAGATATCAATCCATTTCGATAAAAAAATGTCCTTCTTTTCGTCTTCACAATTGGTAACTTTTACGAGCTGTTAAGTTACGAAAACATCCATTTCAAAAATTTAAAAAAAAAAAAAAAAATCGCTGAAAGTGAAGTTTTTCATTTTTTGTCAAACTTTAGGCCATATGCGCGAACGGAAGATTTCAACCGATTTCGGTATTTTTTTCCCTTCTTTTTGTTTTCATGATTCGCAACTTTTCCGCACTATTACAACTTCGAAATAAAAAAAAGTGTTTTTTCGGCCCACCCTAATATACAGGTGTGCTATAATGACAAACATACCAATGTAAATTAAGCTTAATAACATGATATACATGAGATCCTATACATGAAATAAAACACTCAATTATAGCAAAAAAAGTGAAATTTTGTTAAATTTCTCTTGTTAAAAGTTGAATCGTTCATTTTAAGAACCAGTCAAAGGATAAAATTTTTAATTAAGAAAAAACAATTATATTATATTGAATATTGAATTACGATTGCAATTCTTTTTTTACTGAAAGAAATGTATCTAAATATTCTTAAATTTCAGTTTAAAAATATATAGTTGCAATCCGTATGAAAACATTTTAAAATAAGGGTAAAAATACTTTATCGAATCAATGGCAATAGAGCTTTTTGCTTGACTGGTTTTAAAAAAAAATAGTTCAATTTGTTGAATGAGAGATAAAGAATACTTGATTCTTATATAGAGATAAATTTGCATGATTATTAATGTGATCCCATCCTGCCATCTGTAACGGAAGGATTGAAAACATCCGGCAGGTCTCACTTAGCTAGAAACAACGGAAACTCTGTCGATTAGTTTGTAAGGTCCATGAAGCTTTTAAAGGTTTTCAAAAAAGAAGAAAAGTCTAATGTATTCTGACAAACGATCTGTAGCAGTACATGCTCACTAGAACATTTGGCATAGCGCCTATTTTATCAGGAGAAACCTAAAATTTCCGTTTTGTAAATAGTTTGACACGTTTTGTACATTTTCTATAAGGAACTCAAAAATGGCAACAAAAAAAAACAAGGAAATAAGAAGCAAGGAAAAGTTTGATTCTCGTCTCACCCTCATATGGGGAATAACTTTCTGTAAAACTGTTTTTTTTTTTAGCTTTTGCGTAAGAAGCGTAGGAAAAACAACACTAAGCTAAATTTTTAATTGGGATTGATGAAAAAAATGTTACTGAAGAAAATGAGTTGAGATGTAAAAACTTAATACATTTTTAGCCTGTTTGTGAAAACATTTTTGGTTCTTAAAGCTGGCGTTATACATTTTCTGTTATAAAGAAAAAAAACTAGCATAAAAAAGAAAAATTAAGCGGTGATTTTTTTTTCTGTTCTTTCCCTCAAATTTCTGTCGTTAACAAGGAAAATCATCTCTTTTTATGAAAATAATTTCAAAATAATCACTTTAAATTCTGTTTCTCATCAAGCATGTCATTTTTTGCACGTATACGGAATTGCTCTGAACACTTTACACGTATACAAATACGTATTAGCTCTACATTGAGAAATTTTCGAATAACAATGACTCTAAATCCAATTACTTAACTTTAGATTCTACAACTAATTAGAAAGGAATTTTCTCACAGGACATTGATTTTTAAGTTCGCATTTAAGATGGATTGAATCTGGAGAGGCAAATAAACTTATCATGTTTAAATCTCGTTCATGCTGTAACCACCCGTGGTCTACATTGTATGGAGCCCTGTGATTAATGGTTCAGTTAGTGAGTAATTATGTAAGGTGACTCATTTATCACCGAATCTATTCTCTTATTCGGTTGTTGTGATTTTCCGCGTATTTAAAAGAGAAAATTTTTAAAAATAACTGAATATTATTGGTGCATCAATGCAACTTCTTCGAATTCTTATTAGGAGTGCACGCTCTTTTGTCTTTTTTTTTTTGAGCGAGGGAGGGGGGAGGGGGAGACAGTAATGCATAAAGTAGTAAAACAAGATCGAATCTACCTATAATTTTAGCAGTCACTGATTAGACTATCAAAAATGATAATGTAGGGAAATTTGCTTTTATTTTCGAAAAAAAAAAATGGATGTAAGTGAATGATAGCTGTTGGGATAATGAAATGTATTATTAGGAACTTTTCTGGCTCTAAAGTAAAAGCACTCGCTTCGTATGCGGGGTCGTGGGCTCGATCCATAGGTGCTTTGGGTGTGATTCATGAGAAATGCTTCAAGCTACTGCGGTCTTACGGCATAACTAGTTTCACTATTTTGTAGTGTTATGACCGATGGCTCTACCCATTATTCAAGCCTTGCAAAAGGCTACGTTTCATTAAGCTAATGCACATTGCACAAACACATGTTGTTGGTATTGTTTAAACTTTCCTTAATGCAGAAACTGTTCAGCTGCTGTCCTGAATTGTACGATCTTTAGATCATTTACCAGTAGGAAATGCTTGCTTAATGGTTGCTGAGTGGTTAACCATCAACAAACACCACTCACTACTGTTGATTAAATGCGGCATCGAAATGAAGCAGCAAAATTAGCTGTCATATGCCACTCAATCGCTGTTTGACTCCAACAGTCCAGACATATCAGTCCTGTTATTTTGCTCCCAATGGTGATTATATTGGGTACTGATTTCTCAGGACCTATGCATCCGAATGTTTAAACATTATATCACTTCTAGTATGAAATATTTGTCCAACAAATACCATTTCATTGATATTTTCAGTTCTTCTTGGTGTAGCAATTTTAACAGCCAGTAGTCTAAAAATGGCATTACAGAAAACTTCTTGGCATTACAGAAAAAATTGTTTTCGCCTGGTCATTTTTCCATCATGGGAACCACGTAGTTGAACGGGTGATGATAGTTCTTCTTCTTAGGAATTGAACAGTATGATGTTTACTTTTCATATCTATGAATCGCAATTGAAAGAACTTTTGCTCATTTTTCTTTTATTTATAATTTTACATCATTTTATAGGGACTCGTTTTTCCGGTTTTCCACTTAAATCCGAAACATTACTAGAACAGAAAATTGTGTGAATATCATTGTATCTTTTTGAAAGAGATTCATAATTTGCTTTTACATGGTACTTATCTTGTGAACTAGTTTCACTAATATGATATGAGAACTAAGAGACATTGATCTAAAAACTGTTTTGAATAAAAATTGGCTGTATTACTCTGATGTCCGCTTTCTTCTCTACGTAGGTGTAAAGATTTTTATGACCACCTTGAAATGACGAAAAAAAAGAAAAAATAAAAGGTATTTTTTTTCACTGTGAATAAATGGGAAAGAGAAGAAAATGTTCTTTCTTGCACTAAATGCTCAAAATGATAAAAGCCATCATAAGAAACATGATGACTCTTATCATTTCGAGTTACCGATAAAAATGTCTTTCACAACATATTTCATATTACCCTTGGTTACATTTTCGGTGCAATAAGAATCGATACTTAGGCCAGACAGCAATGTGAAATAGTCAATTCGAAATGTGTTGTCGATTTTGTGCCTTCCTATTGAAAGGATTTCTATGCCAGCGACAAAGTTATCATTTCTGGTGCATTTCAAAATATAAATATGGAGTTAGCGAAATTTGAGGTACATTAACTACAGAATGAAATAAAATAAAATTAGTAAATACATAAGCATTTAAAAAATTTTAAAACAAAATAAACATTGCTGCATTAGAACATTTTTTTGAAAAAAGAATATAATGAAATGATTTTCCCTTGCTATTTTAATCATATTAATAAAAATTAAATACTCGCTACAATATTGATAAAGCTTATGTAGCTAATAAGGTATACTTACAATAATTACAACAATAAAGCAACTATAAGGCTACAATAACTATTCGCTAGCATTGACTATGTGTACAAGTGAAGTATGTTCCAGCATTTTAGTAAAACATAAAAAAAAAACAATGTGGATGCGCTAAATAAGATCATGAAGACCAATAAAGCCAACCGCCTATTTTCCTATACAGGGTAACAAAAATTTGCTAAATCGTGATTTTATTGTCTTCAGATGGTCCACCTGAAGATAAAATGTTATGTACAAGCAGTTTGGTGTCAACATTGTATATATATATATATATATATATATATACCAGGCACGTGCCGTGAACGAACGCACAGGGTAGGCAGATGAGATGATTTGTGGAATAATAATACATATGTTGAAAAAAAGCATATGCTGTTAACCGTAATAAAACAGTATGAATATGAATGATATTTACGTGGTCCCTAGCATAAACTAAACATATATACAAAGATTTTCATCTGATTCTATAGAAAATCCATTCTTCTTTCTTTCGTTGTGGTGAAAATATCTATGACTTTCACAAAATTAAAAGTGGGATCTTATTTCATTTTGTTCACTTTCTGTTTCTATGGATGTCAAAACAAGAAATGAAAGTTGTTAATTTGTCATAATATTCGTTGTGTTGCTCTTAATTCTTTTTATGGCCGAAATTATTCACTCTACAAAAACAATTGTGGCTGGTATAGTAAAAATTAACTACAATATCAGTTTCTGGAAGCAGTTGGCTCAGATCACTTTAAAAAACAAAATCAAGCACATTTTTTATACATTTGTCCCAATTATAAGGCGTGAATCTTTCATTATTTTGTCGCTTTTCTTCGCGAGTTTTTTTTTTCTTTCTTTTTTCAAAAAGTTTAAACGGAACAACTATCCTGTGGTTTTAAATTACACACGGGGAAAAAAATGACAAATGAAAAAACGAAACATATGAAAATCACGGAAATATTTCGGAGTAGAAAACAAAACACCACATAAAAAACGAATCAAGATACCAAAATCATTGAGAATTTCCCTAAAGCTCACCGCTCTGCACATGACGTTCGCAATTTTCTGCGGAGAATCGAGGAGCGGCAGAGACAGAATGTAGCCTACGAGTGTAGCTCGTCAGCTACGCTCGACTCATAGGCTGATTTTATTCTGCCTCCGAAGTCGCTTTGGCAGACGCGAAGGGAGAAAACGGCAAGGCACGGGGGTGTCCCAATGCTAAGCGTTGCATAGATACGGAGGTAAAAAAGCAGCTTTGGTCGCTGCTTTTTGACCTCCGTGTATAGTGTACAAAAGTGGGATAATTTCTTTTTTTTTTCTTTTTGGCTGTTCTTTCCGTGTAATACGTAAATATTTTTTTTCAAATCAACGTATTAAATGTCATTGAATGAAGTGGTGAGGTTGGTATGTTTTCTTCGTGGGTAGGCACTGCCTACCTTGCCTACCCAGACGGCACGTCCCTGATATATACACTGCGATGCAAAAGTTTAGACAAAATGCAAATATGTGAATAAAAAGAAAACTATTCAACGAAATGCTTTCAAATTTCCACTGCAGGTACATAGTATGGTCTCAAATACGTGTTTGGAGTTATCATAACTATAACTGGAATCAAATTTTGGCTATTACAAAAGACATTTTTTTACGTTGTTTCAAAAGTTTAGACAATAGTCAGATTCTATGCAAATATCCCTTGAAATGTGATTGGTGGAGGAAATGCGGATTGTATTATTCATTTATAAAGTGCAGAGATTGCTGAATAAATAATCAAAATCTCAAAAGGTCTTTAGTTCTCGTGTAAAGAAGATGAGAAAGTTTGGAAGCCGAAATTTGAAAATGAACCTACTTTATTAATTTTTTGTCTTTTAAATCGGCTCTAGTATGGTAGTACATTGTTTTTACTTTGTGGAGAGCAAATTCAGACATGCGTATCGATCAAAAAGTCCAAGAAAAATTATATTTCTTACGGATGAAGGAATTGAAAAAACGGCTCAGACTGACGATTCTCCCCTTACTCCTACAAAACTTCAACTTGGGTCAAAAACAGCACGTGACACCATAAGTAGATGAACAACTGAATCGGAATGCATAAAAAAAAACAAAGAATTGTCCCTGAGCCTTTTCAGACAGAGTGTCCCAAATAAGCCAGATTTTATTGGTAAAAGCAGCACAGCATATGATCATTGGATATTTCTTAAGTCCCGCGAAAAGAATTATAATCCATTTAGGCCATCCCAATTTTAATAATTTTTATCAAAGAAAGTACCATTCATTTTTTAGTCACGATGATACATATGCTGCTTTTCACATAAAAATCTGGCTTATTTGGGACACTGTCCGAAAAGGTTCAAGCACAATTCTTGGTTTTTTTATGCATTCCGATTCAGTTGTTCATCTACTTATGCTATCACGTGCTGTTTTTGACCCAAGTTGAAGTTTTGTAGGAGTAAGGGGAGAATCGTCAGTCTGAGCCGTTTTTTCAATTCCTTCATCCTTAACACTAGAACCGCGACAATTTCGATATACCTAGAACCGCGGAAGGGGTCATTTTGACCCCAGATAGTGATTCAATGAAATATGCGCAAACACTTAATTCAGCTAACTGAAATATTTTTAAGAGAGTAATAATTAATATTTCTCATAATTCTAGTTAAATTATTGGTATAAAACAACAGTTATCAATGTTTTTTTTAATTACAATGCCGTATTTTTAAAATTTATATTACATTGAGTATAGTAACGTATCTCTAACAAAATATACATACATTTGCTATTTTAAATGGGAAAATTGAGTAAGTAGTTCAATATGTTAAGATATATTTAAAAACAGTAATGACGAGTTTTCTCAGTTAGTTATAGTTTAAAAAATAATTTGTCTGTTTACAGAATTAGTTGTGAATAAAACGTAAAAGTATGCTTTTTATACTTTGCAGAAATAAGAATTGTATACTTTTAGCATATATCTATAGTTTTATTTTTACAACTTTCACTTTGGAATCTGTCTTGTTTGCATTTAATTTGCGGTTGTCCGTCGTTTTCATTTGTTGCGTCGCACACTAGAGTTTTCTACTTATATTCATTAATTAATTTATTTTTAATGAGAAAGAACAAACTTTTTCTTATGATTTTCCAATCAAGTCTTGAAGTGATGAGTACTAACAAATTTTTCAGTTATAGTTTTACATAAAGCCAAATAATAGATGGTCATCAAGGTGCAAAATATTACATAAAAGCTGCTCCTATTTTATGTCAAAGCTCAAACATCTCATCATTCCATGAACTTAGTTTCTTAGCAATGCATTCTGGAAAAAATATGTTCTGTATTCCTTTGGCCCCAAACTATGAAGTTGGAGGTTTTTTGCAAGAAATATTTTAGGTACATCAAAAATTGATATGAAAGTATTTATTTCTTCTGATGTTATAAGTACACTAGACCAGTGATTTGCGGTGTGTGCTCTTACGGGACGCCTTTTCGCTTTGTTTCAATGATATTCAGCTGCCGATATGTTTAATTTTCTGCACATTTCCTTATATACTTTAGTATCAATTTCTTTATAACAAGAATAAATGCACTTGAAGGACTTTTGTGGATAATACTGAGTGTTGTATTAGGTGCTAGCCTGCTGGCCCCCTTCTTCCTTCAAAAATCGTATCCTTTGTTCAATTTGTAAGTAGTTCAAAACTCTCATCTCTTTGTCAACTTACTATTTTCTCGCTTTAAATGTTATTGTTGATTTGTTTTTAAAACGTCTTTCTGTACGTGTAATTTTTTCTCGAAACATTATTATTATTTTTTTTAATAATTTTTGTGATGAGAAAAAATAGCGTTTGCTAGGGCATTACCAGTAATCTTTACTTTCAACTTCTGAAAATTAACACAGTTTCATCATTACCATGACCGTATAAATGCTTCATAGATAATTGTTTTGAATATTTTATGGCTTCCTTTGCAGTCTGATTACGGAAGTATTTTTAACAGAAAAAAATATTTCCCTTGCAATTTTTTTATCGTGTCCAAACGTAGCCTTAGTTTCAAACCAATCATAGTCCTCAAAACCAACCGATCAAAATACTTATGTTTCAGTCCCAGTGAATTGACTACGGAACCCCCCCCCCCCTCCCGCCTCCATTTCTAATATTTCAAGGGGGGACGGTGCGTGCTGAATACAAACTTTATCTGAAAACAACAAAAACAACACCGAATTATATGTAAAAATATCAATTGTTCTAAGTTGGAGGAGGGGGTCAATTGTCCCCCTCCCTAATCAACCCCTCTTCTGCTAAATTACTGCCTATGTATTACATTTCAAAAATTCTCAACTAAGAAAGAAGTATACTAAAGTTTCTTGCAAAAAAAAAAAATGTACGTTTTTAGTCATTTGTGCTTTAATAGTTCTTGGGGGTCATATTGACCCACACCGCGGTTCTAGGTATAAGTGCTAATAACTGAAAAAATAATAATGCCACATTTTTTTAAATCTGGAAAAACTTTCTTCACCTCAAATAATTAAAAGTCATAAAAGGAATTGTTTCTTCGACTCATACATTTCGCGTGGTGATAAATTGAACTTCGCTTTGGGTCAAATTGACCCCTTCCGCGGTTCTAGTGTTAAGAAATATAATTTTTCTTGGACTTTTTGATCGATACGTATGTCTGAATTTGCTCTCCACAAAGTAAAAAACAATGTACTACCATACTAGAGCCGATTTAAAAGACAAAAAATTAATAAAGTAGGTTCATTTTCAAATTTTGGCTTCCAAACCTTCTCATCTTCTTTACACGAGAACTAAAGAGCTTTTGAGATTTTGATTATTTATTCAGCAATCTGTGCACTTTATAAATGAATAATACAGTCCCGAATTTCCTCCACCAATCACATTTCAAGGGATATTTGCATAAAATCTGACTATTGTCTAAACTTTTGCAACAATGTAAAAAATTGTCTTTTGTAATATCCAAAATGTGATTCCAGTTATAGTTATAAGAACTCCAGGCACGTGTTTGGGACCATATTGTGTACCTGCAGTAGAAATTTGAACGCATTTCGTTGAATAGTTTTCTTTTTATTCACATATTTGCATTTTGTCTAAACTTTTGCATCGCAGTGTATATATATATATTAGACTCACACACACACACACACACACACACACACGATGTCCCATCACGACCGGCTAAGCTATGCAATGTAAGCTTTCTTGCTAAAAGTACATAACATTTCCGTAAGAACTGCACCGTAATCCCATATCTGCGACTCATATATGCAAAGAACATGCAAGAGAAAAGTGTGTTATCATTTCCGGTGTACGAAAAAAAAAGCTTTTTATGAAAACAAGATTCTTGGAGTATGATAAGCTTACATACTGTTCGTTTCCGAACTCCGCGCTTGGCAACCACGAACGCTTCCATTTGATAAAGGGGTGATAAATTAAGGAGGCGCACTTCCCGATGCTTTCAGTTTTTATTCCCTTGCTACTTCTGGTTGAATGCTATAGCACATTTCTCCCCTGTTTAGAGAAAACCAGAGACCAGATGCATGCGCAAATTCGAGGAAGGTCGTGCAATTAAATATCAGACAGTAGGAAGAGGCTCGAAATATCCAATTGCTCATATCAAATTTTGCATGCATAACAATACCGCAGAATGACAACCGGATATATGACATCATAACATCCTTTTGCATTTCTCCCGAAACACTAAGCTAACTCCCAAACGTCAAAGATTGTGTCCGTCAACGTTCCGGGATTTCAAGGTTTCAAACCAATTTCCATTAAAAATCAATTGTTTTTGAAAAAAAAAAGTTTCTGAATTGTTGCAAGCAGCGTGAATGCCAGACGTCTCTCCTGTTGTGAAAATTATTTTAAGCTACCAGTGTGTAGTATATTCAGACAGTTGGCAAAATTTGCAGTCAATTTTGCCGTAGCTTTGGCCAAATTTGCAAACATGCTTTGGGTGAAACGCGATTACTTGCATGTTTTCTTCCCGATGTATTCCAAAAAAGTGACTATTATGGGGAAGGTTTCTGAATCTAATGAATTCTGAATCTCTATTTCAGGTTAAGTTGAGAAAGACTGTTGACTTAAAGAGAGAAACAGTCAGGTTTTATGCCAGATATGTTACTGGTTAAAAATAGGCTTATTACTGCCCATTTTTCTTTTCCATTAAACTTTTTTGCCCAATGAACTTTTCTCAATTGTTTTTTGATAAGGAGATCTTGAGACTTTGAGGTATAGTTCTTATAGTTTATCTTAACGTTTCCAAGGGATAGCGTTGCACAGTTTATTCGCCTTTTATGAGGCACCATGTATATGTATTTCTAATAAGTGTTAAAATTTATATAACTTTGTGTGAAACAATAAGTTGAAGAAATAAAAACGAAAAACTTAACAAAAAGTTTTCTTTTAAAATCATTACTTCAGCAAAGAAAAAGACGCATTAAAAATAAAAATAATAATGCATGAAACTACATATACAACAAAATCGATATTGGTGTAACATAGGGCACGCTTGATTAATTTCTTTTTTATTTTCAAGTCTTATCTGCCTTTTGGATACTTTAAGCTTAAAATCTGCCAGATTTATCATTCCTTATGGAGTTGTTTCGGATTTTCTTGTTGATCTCCTTGGATTACCGAACCCACCTTTACTTTAATTTATGTTTATAGGATCTCAAGATAATGTCCAAGTACTGTATTATTCCTTTATCCGTCCATTTATCTCTTTTTTTATAAGATAAAGAGAAGATTGATTAACGGATTTTAAACTCTAAAAAATTTTATTCTTTTTCTTTTTTGCAACGAAGAAATTATATTTAGGCAACTAAAATAATGTAACTTGGATTTATCCAATCATCAGATAGCAATAAAAATGAAAATAAAGTACGTAATGTGCTTTCGCTCTGAATATTAAAGTAGCTTCCACCGACTTACCAACTTACCCTTTGTTTTATTTCTTTTAAAAAATGTTCCTGTAAAATCAACATTGCATTCAATTTCACAAACCATGCAAATCACGAAGAGAGTTTCTGAACACTAAAAATATAAACTATTTTCTGCATGCGATCTTGATTCTAGGTTCCCCAAAAATTGCAAGTCAGAGGTATTTTACTTTTCAAAAGTAATATGTTTATACCTTTCAGCAATAGTTAAACGATCAGCAGAATTGATCAGCGAATTTCCCCCACGTAAATTATAATTTTCAACAATATAGAAATTAATCTTTTTAGTCGTAACTGTTAAAACTGAAACACACGAGGAACAAACTCAAATTCCCTTCTTTGAGCAAAAATACAAATGCAACCGATATTGGCTTGCCAATGGGATGATTATGGTGATGATACTGGACATTTAGTGACTGAATTCGTTAACAGTTCTTCTGCTTTTACATAGTTTTTTTTCTTTAAATCGTTGTATTTTAAATTTTTTAGTGTTGATAATTTTACTATTCAATACATTTTTCAATTTGTTATCATTCCCAAGTAGCACACTTCGTTTTTTAAAGGTTGTAAAATGGTTATTAACGTTGTAACAACCGCTTAAAAACGTTTAAAGGTTATTTGTGCTACCTGGGTTGTTTATATTTTATTCTTTTTTTAAGCTCCAAACTAATGTATTTGCGATACATGAGGGCCCTTTATGTAAAACCAAGTGCTTGTGCAATCAAAAGAAAATGAATAAAGTTACCAGGGGTGCCCCGAACTTAAATTTTGGGGTGGGGGAAAATTCTCAATTTGCCGAATGAAATTTCGAAATGTGCCGAATGATTAAATAAGAGCATATACGCATTCCTTATATCGTTACTTTATGAGCAAAGGCAATAGGCATTACTAAAAAAACTGAAAAACGAGCATTTTCAATCATGTCTACACATGAGATGAAAAATTTTGAACATTTCCAGAAGACAACCACTGCACGTCTCCCCCATAACATCTACTAAGATCGTTCGAAATTGAATTTTTGCAACTTTTATTTAGAAAATTGTTAGGAGGATTGCACGACATCATTAAAAAAATTCCATCCCTGAATTTGCCGAATCGTCAGTCCAAATGTGCCGAATAAGGAAATTTTTGGGAGGTCCGGGTGACCTCCCATGCCCTCCCTTCGGGACGCTTCTGAAAGTTACCTTGTTTGAGCCTGGCTAGATATCGTTCTGATAGACATAAGCCAATGAAACTTGGTGTACAGATTATATTGTTATATGGACTATGAAAAAATGAAATTAAAAATAAGAAACACTTAATCAGGAAAAATAGGGGATCCAGCTCTTCTCATTAATGATAATACGGAGTGAATTGAAGAGAATGGAATATTCAACTGTATGAGTAAATTGCAAAAATTAAAAATACAGCTTCTAAAAATACATTGTCGTATTAACTCGCCTTTTATTTACATAGTATGCAAATGTAAACGGCTGTCTTGATTAAACGAATTCCGGTTTTATAGAGTCCGGACTAATAAGGGCTCACTATATTTTTACTTTTACCCCCCCCCCCCCCATCTCCATCTCTCTCTCTCTCTGTATATATAATATATATATGCTAGCTGACCCGGCGAACTCTGTTCCGCCTTAAAGGCAATAAATAAGCAAATTTTTGAATTCATTAAGTTTTTTTTATTAGAAAATACAAAAAAAAGTACCTACATTAATCATCTATTATTGTTTCTGTATTTTCAACCTATTTTACTACGCTCCAGAAGCTGTCAGAACATGTGCTTTATGTCACCCGGCGACAGAGTCTCAAAAAAGGCTTAGTTAAAAAAGATAATTTTTTCGGGCTGCTTATCAACTGACTGCTCCATCCATAAATCCATCCAAACAAACTTTTGTATACACTGCGATGCAAAAGTTTAGACAAAATGCAAATATGTGAATAAAAAAAAACTATTCAACGAAATGTTTTCTAATTTCTACTGCAGGTACACAATATGGTCCCAAATACGTGTCTAGAGTTCTTAAAACAATAATTTAAAAAAAATTTTGGATATTACAAAAGACATTTTTTTACATTGTTGCAAAAGTTTAGACAATAGTCAGATTTTATGCAAATATCCCTTAAAATGTGATTGGTGGACGAAATGCGGGACTGTAATATTCATTTATAAAGTGCAGAGATTGCTGAATAAATAATCAAAATCTCAAAAGCTCTTTAGTTCTCGTGTAAAGAAGATGAGAAAGTTTGGAAGCCAAAATTTGAAAATAAACCTACTTTATTATTATTTTGTCTTCTAAATTGGCTCTACACTCTAAAAACAGTACCTCTAATTTGAAAGGCACAAGCCCATTGTACCTTTCATTTCCTTTGTTTAAAAGGCACATAGCTTTTGTGCCTGTGAAACTAACAGGCACCCAGAAAATCAAAGGTACAAAAAAGTTTTCTGCCTTTTAAAAGGCACAAAAAAATTATCCCGCGCAGTTGTGCCTCTTAATTTCGGAAAGTAAACTTTCAGAGGCACATTCCGAAACTAACGCATGCGCAAAGCGG
>JAXGGA010022849.1:0-14336 GCA_038373865.1 Uloborus plumipes
ATTCTTGAGTTAATAATTCAATGGCAAAATAATTTCTTCAAATATAAATTGCAAAATAGTTCGGAATTTCCTCCGATGGTATTTTTTTTTAACCGCTTACTCGTCGCACTTTTTTTTCCAAAAACTGATCAAAATTCATCAGGTTTTTTTATTTTTGTTTTTTTATGTTCATAATATTTTAAACATATTAAAATAAAAAACACTGCATTTTCCTTTGAATTTAGTGGTTTTTTAAAGGTAGGAAAATTTTAATCAACTTACCCAATTTTACCTTAAAGTTTGCTTTCCTCGCGCATCCAAGACAGGCTGAAAAGCTTCAATGCAGGCATTGAGAAAGAAAAAGTAAATTTTGAGCAGAAATTTTTTTTATTTTCTTCAAGTAATGCGCATGGTTGGTGACAAACAATATTTCAAAATTAGAGATCTATAATAGGGGTATATTAGTTGAAATGTTAATAATATTTCTGCATGTGGTAAATTTTGAAACATGGTATGCATAGTCCTTACATTGCAGTCTTTGCAGTAGTATCTTGTCTCCTTTCGAACTCTTTTCCCATTTGCATTCGTCTTACTGCAACACACTTTGCATTCTCTAGCAGGATTTGCTTTCTTGTCTGTAGGGGGTATTATTTCCAGAAAATGGCGTTCAATCAATCGACTTAGTGACGCTTCATTCGATGGACGACCTCCTCTTGAAACAGCAACGGAAGCTTGATATTTCTCCAATATTTCATGGACCAAATCCTTTCGAAACTCTAAATTTGTTTTTCTTCCACCTTCTTTAGTGGGTGTAGTAGTTGTAGAAATAAAAGCTAATACGGGCACGACAAAAAGTAAAAGATTTGAAGCTTTAAAAATATCAGAAACGCAGCCAGTATGAGACACGGGAACGACGAAATTTGCCCGAATATTCTGCCCGTATGAGGAACGGGCACGACGACTAAGCGGTTAAAACAGAAATGGGAAAAAGAAAGTTTTCGGTGATTTATATGTGTTTATTATTTTCATTGTTCTATGTTTAAAAATATGTGCTTTCATCACTACTGTATAATGAAGGAAACAAAAGTATAACGCTTCGCAGTACAAACTATAGAAAGGCCATGGTGGCCCGATCAGTTAGGCGTCGGACTCGAAACCAGAAGGTCCCGGGTCTTCAGGGCCATATCCAACCGGTGAAACCACGTGTTGTGGTTGGTGCGGGGGACCCCGAAGTCAAAAGTGAAAGTACAAACTATAGGAGGCGCTTCTAGTCTCAGACTAATGGCTGATGAAAGAGGTAAAATTAAGAACCACCAGCTTGCATTGGACATGACCTGTCAAATGAGACGCTTGCCTTGTTCAAGCAAAATTGAAAATTTTGCTTCTTTGACTAATTTCTTAAGCCCCCACAAGGTACCTTATTCAAGTTCTAGAGCAGCGGTGGCCAACCCGCGGCACGCGTGCCACAATGTGGCACGGCAGAGCAGGAACAGTGGCACGCGAAGACTTTTTGAAAAAATTCCAAAATTGAGGAAAAAGTGTCGATCTCAAAAATATTGATAAAAACTGAAACCCTTAAACTGATAAATAAAATGATATTCTGACGATTAAGTGTTAGGAGGCTGGCTTACAAATTGTCTGAAATGCAATATTGCAAAGTACTTAGCGTTAGCTGCGGACATCCAACGAAAGATGTGACACTACAGACAATGCTTTAGAAAGCATATTTGTTCTTAACACAAATGAAACTTTCGATGCTGCAGAATGGATTCTTGATCTGCAATAGTTTTAGCTACGAGTGATGAAATTAAAAAAAAAAAAAAGTTAACTCTGCAACTAAAATTAAAAAAACCAGATTGGACAAAATTCGGTATATGTAAGAATGAAGGCTTTCACGGCCGGAGTAAATACTAGTTACGGATTCCGGGCTGTTGTGCCGTGGTCTGGATGGCTTTAATCCATACGTTTCGATCGCAACTGCGGCGATCATCTTCAGTGGGTGTCGTTGATTTATTTGGCGACTGATGCGAAATTTCGAACTGCTGCAAGATTTTAGCCCACTTTCAGTAATGGAATACATGATATAAAATTCAAAGAGGCCAAAATAATTTCACGGACTTCAAATTTTTTCCCCAGATTGCATAGAGAGGCCATTGAAATTTTCAAACACCCAAATAATTTTAACAAGAAGGAGGAAGAAGTAAAAGTTAACAAGCTTTGGCATCCAGTCATCTGTCAATCCCGAGCCGGAAGGTAGAGGGCGCTGCGTTTTCAATTTGAAATCTTGCAGCAGTTCGAAATTTCGCATCAGTCGCCAAATAAATCAACGACACCCACTGAAGATGATCGCCGCAGTTGCGATCGAAACGTATGGATTAAAGCCATCCAGACCACGGCACAACAGCCCGGAATCCGTAACTAGTATAAAATTCGGTATGTTTGCACAAATGAAGACGCTAAAATTGTTTTTCTTACATTACTTGAAATTATTTGTTGAAAACGCTTCAAAAGTGACATTAAATTATCTGTCACAAACTCTTTGCCAAGGAATAAGACTCTTCCTCTGTTGGTGACCTTGCAGAGTTCACTCTATTAACAAACTACGAATTAGAGCTCTGAATGTTTTGTGAACATTTCCTAGGAGAAAGAGAAGAGTATGACAAGGTACTTCTTCATTGAAACATGCGATTGCTATCCGAAGGAAAAATAGTCATAAGATTTCAGAATTTTAGGGAGTGTGTTTTTTAAATTTCTGGAAGGAAAGCAATGAGGACTTGCTACTTAGGAATGAAGAAAAGCAATTGAGTTCAGCTATTTTATCCCTTATTATCCGACGTTAAAGTAATTCAAATTTAAGAAAGAACAGAAAAAAAGTTTCCTAAACCAGTACAGACCATTTACATTTTTTTATAATGAAACTTCAGTTTCTTTCTCTCTATTTTGGGAAAAAAAGAATAAAACAATTAAAATTAATACTGAAAGTAGCAACCCAAAATTAATAATTTTCCAATGATATATGGCGAAAATTTTACCTATTTTAAGTTTTCATTCAGTGATAGGCTTCATGATTTTCAAGATGATAACAAAAAATACTGTAACTTTCAAATTCTTTGTCTATTTCTCTGCAAGACACTGTGGACCTTTTGGTTTTGGACCTTCCATCCGACATTCCTACAACTTTAGCCGCCTGCGCTGTCATAGATTTGGTTCAAAATACATTGCTAAACAAATATTTTTGGCCATGAATGCGTAAAAATTTAAATACCGTTGAACATTATTTGATAGCACTTAAAATACTTCAACTTCTTAGGATTCTCCAGAACTAATCCTGAAATTAAAGACTTGGTAAAAAAGATACAGACTCATAAACCATATTGAGTACAGACTGCTTAATTTTTAGAATAGAATGTTTCATGTTATTTGTTTCTATTTTAAGCATAACCCAACTGACAGAACGTATAAAAGTGTTTAACGATAACTCTTAAGTTCGGACTTCTTTTATCTTTACTATCATTTTAATTTCAATTACTCAGATTTACGAGAAAAAAAAAATTTTTTTTTGGAGAAGAATTATATAGTCGACAAAAAACCTATTTTTAACTTTTTAAAAATGTTCAGTTTGTTGGAAAATACAATGTGGCACGCTGAGCTTTTTCTCTCCAGATAGTGGCACTCTCCCTGAAAAGGTTGGCCACCCCTGTTCTAGAGCTACGAATTGCATGCTACAATCGAAAGTTTCGGTAATCAGGAAGGCTCACGTCATACACTGGAGTAATCTAAATTTACCTTCTGTTGGTTCAGCCCGAACGAACAATGCGTAAAATATTATAGCATACAATTTGATAACAATACATGCGTATATCGAAATACAAAAACACTTAAAGTGTAATAAATGAAGTAAAATACAATAACGATGAGCAAAATAAAGTCATAATGCATAAATGTTAACAACGATACATAACATTTAATAACAGCGAACAGAATGTTATAACGATAAATAAATACAATGACGCATAACAATAACCGTAAGAAAACAAAAACTACAATACACAGAAATACATGTTTTTGAAAACATAATATCAAAATTTGAATACTACCGAATATAATTTTTTAAAAGTCTATTACTTTAAGCACTTTTCAAAAAAATAATATTAAACTTTTTTCCTTTAAACTGAGTCTTTTTTTTTTTTTGGAAGATTACTGCTTTATGCTTAGTATTCATTCTTGTAATGTGAAGAAAAACAATTTGAAAATTTTTGTGCTTCTTACAAAAAAAAGCATTATAAATAATACTATGAAGATTGTCTTTCAATTACAAAAATTGCAAAATAATTGCGCTATTCAATGGGCCTAAATATAGATCCTCGATATTATTTGACATTGAACTTATCATTTTGAATATAATTGAGAAAATCAGAAAGAACAATTTAGAAAGCGGGAAAAAATTGTCAGATTTGTATCTGACATCAGAAGGAAACAAGATCTATTGAATAGCAGAAGTAAAAAATCGCTCCGAATCGTTCAATTCATTTGATCTCAAACATTTGCCTTCCCAAAAGAATAAGATCAATTTACTGCATAATTATAAATGGCGTTTTGAAATGAAATACGATTAGTTTTCGCAGTAGATTAACAAGAGTAATGGAGTAACAAATAATTAATGATACCTCCGTCCCAATTATATATTTTTACTAAAGGAATTATGGATTTTGTATTAGTTATTGCTTTACTCATTTTTAAATTTAACGCTTGAAAAGATGGGACAAAAAAATTCACCGAACTTGTGAAGTTGTAACATATAATACTCTGCATCAACAGTTTAAGCATTTTTTCTCTGCAATTGATATCACCAAACGCAAGAATTAAAAATTTCAGTACTTAGCTTCGATATTTTCACACGGGCTTGAGTAATTGCCATGGGTTAAAAGACTATTTTTGTGTCTTATAATTTTCGTATCTTTTCAAAAAATATTCCCGAGACACTTTATGAACTTTTTTTTTCTTTTTGGATACTGTCGCCTATTTTTCCGTTTTTTAAAAAATAACTGATGATAATACTATTAAACTCTATCTTACCGTCTTACCCATGATAAAAGTCTTTTTCATGATTAAGATCTCCATTCTCGGCCTTTTAATTAAATTTCTATGTTTAGTTCTTGGCCTCCAATTGATTTGGGGAAAAACATCATAGTTAAAGATCATTGCTGTAAACCCTGAAAGTGCCTATAAAGTAATCAGCGTACCTTTAACTAGTCTCTCTCAGTTAAAAACCTCAGATAAAAAGAATAGAAATTAACTCCTAATTCTCCGTCAATGATTCAAAACTATTCTTCAGTAATTATCGGTTTAAATTTTTATACAATTCTCTCTCCTTTTAAATATTTAAAGTATTAGAATGGACTGTAGCAAGGGGATTGACGGAACGACACTTGGCTACTCGGAGTAGTTTTCCTATCTGTAATTCGTTTGTAACTATCTCCACCCGGTGAAGTAAATTTTTATTTCCAAACTCTTACTAATTTTATTTTAGTTGAAAAATTTTGTTGAACTTTGAAAATAAAAAAGAGATCAACATGATAGACCCTAGACCGTATATGCTTTAAAAATGAATGTTAGGGTGAGTTCTGGTAAGTGCGTCCACGGGGTAAGTGCGTCCACTGGGAATTATATGAACACTGTCTTGAAATGGCTCCTGCAACACATCGACTATGTTAGATAACTGTCTAATGATAATTTCAATAGGTAGAATTCAGGCCTGGATTCAATAGACGAAACACAATCAGGGATAACTTAAATGTCTTAAAAAAAAACTCTTAAGTAAAGATTGAGAAGGTTTTGTTTCAAATTCTCTTGTAGTCATACCAAGCAATTGAAGTCAAGAAATGCAAGTTGTTTCTTTTGAGTAATAGCTACTAATAACATACATGGGGTATTTTGATCAAATACTCTAACTAAAATTAGTTTATATGACGGTACGCACTTTCCCTTTCTTTAAAATAAGGTGGGGGTAAGTGCGTACCATTATGATGGGGCAAGTGCGTACCACTATCATGAGGCATATGCGTACTATTATGCGGAGCAAGTGCGTACTATTATGATGAGGCAAGTGTGTACCATTGCGTGGAAAATCCGACTGTCGTAATTCACCTTTAATTTTGCTTATAACTCTTTTATAAACCGATTATAAATCCGACGTCATTTCCATCAAGTATTTATATTAACATTGAATGCGGCATAAGATTTCAATTTTATTCATTACCTCTGAAATATATTGGCTTTTAGATATCAGTTAGTAAATTTTTCGTTGAAAATAGCGATCATAAGCTATACTTAATTTAAACTAGAATGACAAATGAAGCAATGAAATTAAGTAAAACACTAAATAAGGAACCAACCGATTCAAAAAGCGAAGGTGTAGTAATGAATAAATTATATTTAAGAAAATTAAGAACACCTTGTGAAAAACTATTTGAATGTACAATAAAAAAAAAGTACAAGTATCACGTCATGATCAATTATTTTCTTTTGCTCTTTATTTTGTGCTTTTTCTTACTGCTGCTGATTTTAATAAGAAAAATATTTTAAAACCGTATTTTTTTAGAAAAAAAAAATGAAATGTTCACTCAGGTCACCTAACGATCTACCATACAAATAGAATTAAAGAAAATCACAGGGGCTTACTTACAACAAAGCTATTGGACGCACATGTCTCATCTTACATTTAAGAAGGGGTAAGTGCGAACCCTGGCTTAAGCGCAGACTGATTAATGTATTAAACCAAAATAAACTATGTAGATTATGAGTGATTATTACTAAATAAAAATAACTTACATTTGCTCTCTTGGTCTTATTAAAAGGACAGACGAAGAATCACAAACACAACTCTCTCAATCTTCAAATCACAGTTGTTCGCAAGACATGTGGGATATCACTGATTGCGTTTCATCCATGCAAGCAAAGTGCTGATCTCTAGTATTAGGAATTATCCCAAGACAACTACCTAATATATTTAATATGTGCCAGAGGTTTTTTCCTGCTCATATTCACATAATTTAAGGTGGACTCACTTACCCCGCTAGGTAGGGAAAGTGCGTACCTTAGAATAGGTGTCATAAACCAGGTCACAAAACCTATGTTTAAGTTTATTTGACATATTATATGCTTGAAAGTCTTAGTAAAGGATCTGGAAAGAAAACTAAAAAAAAATTGTGAGTGTACAAGATTTTTCAACAGAGCAGCATCCCTGAGAACATGAACTTTGAAAAAAAGGGTACGCACTTACCAGAACTCACCCTATATGAAAAAAAAATCCCAATGTAACCAAACTACCATCAGCAAAATATTTGAAACTTCAGATACAACATTGAAAGGATCTTTGAAAAACAAAAATGCTATTAAAAAAGCCGTCATTCCTCACTACTGCAGTTGATTTTATCTAAAATGAAGATGAATTTTATTAATACGTTTCTCTTACATTTGTGTTTTTGTTGTGAGATCTTTGTGGAAACATACAAGTGAGAAATTACTGTATTGAGTGTATTAAAAATTTTTTCATAGTGGCTCATAACATAGCATTAGGAATCAAAACTTTTTTTTATTTCGTACAGTAACGTTTTAGATAAGCACTGTATTTAATAACGATAGTAAACAACGAAGATTAAGCACAAGTAATAAGCTGAATGCAGACAAGCAACCTCTTTTTCAATGCAACGAAGTGTGAGTTTTAAGATGAAAAGTCTTCAGTTTAACTTTTACACGTGCTTTTCATTTGGTGAAAAAAAATATATGTGATTTCCTTTCAATGTGTAATGAAAAATTTAGAAATTTTTTGAATGTAACCACGAAAATAATTACTTTTTATAGAAAAAAAGAAAAACTTTCAATTAAATTTTTTTTTCTTTCTGTTCTTGATTTCTTTTCCAAAAAACATCTGTTCATCAAACCCACAGCACATTATTAGTTTAACACTATTTAGTACAAATTTCAAACCATTTCCTCGAACGTTTAAAGACAGTTGCATTCCCAGCTTGATATTTATGATAGAGTTTTTCCACTTCTGTGGCAACAGCGGCTGAAGATTCCCGTGGAATTCCTTCCAGAATTTTCAGCAACCTGTCTGTTTGTTACCCGCTGACACGAGTTTGTTTACCTTCCGAAAAACTTTTCCTTTCTTTTTCTTCTTCATGATTTCTTGAGATTGACTGACTTTTATCACATGCGCCGAGCCGGCTGATTCCGCCTTCGGTATTTTGAAAGCTCTCAGATGTCAGCATGCGTTCTGGACGCTTCCAGGATTCTGTTTATCGCAATAGAAAGTGGCTATTTGCATTTATTGTAAAACGTATGACGTTTAACACAGAGGGAACTGTTTTGAAGAGGTTAATTTCCTCTTTACTGACAATCGGGCGTGAAAAATATTCTTGGTACATTCTGGAATGTCAAATATGAATATAGATGATTACTTGAGAAGAGTTTAATTCTCTAAAATCCTCGATTTAGGAATGAATTTTTAAAATGCATCAGCCTATTTTATTCTCAGCACAAAATTTGTATTTAGTCAACATCATCAATGCAGGCGAATAGTATTTAGCTCATTAATTATGGCAATAGATGCAAACTGATCTAGTAACGAGGCGAAACCTGGATTTAGAATCGTTAATTTGGACAAACTACACTATTTCGTTGATCAATCTCCCAGTTATGGCCCTTTCTCTCTCTCTCTCTCTTTTTTTTGCATTTGTTTGTCACGTAAGCATTTTGTTTTCTTTTGTTATTCTCAACCAATGTGGATAATTGAAGGGGCAAGTGGATAAAGGTAATGTGTGACATTTTTTTAAATTTCTAGAAAAAGCTTTAAAAAATGTTGGTTCTTTTTTAATGGATTCTTCTCAACGGGTATAACGGGGTCACATTCTTAGTTACCAACCATTTCTGTGACTAAAGGGACGTGATACTGATGGACTAATAACCTTCATCCATGTAAAGAATAAGTTTTTCAAATGTCACATATCATCTTTATCCACTTGCTCCCTTCAATTAAATTACACAGTGTAACTACAAATGATTCCTCGAACCTTTATAGAGACATTTACATTCCAGCTTAATATTCATTTTAGAGTTTTTTTCACTTCTGTGGCAACAGCTAGTGAAGATCCACGTGGAATTCCTTCCAGATTGTTCAGCAACCTGTCTGTTACCCGCTGACACGAGTTTGTTTACCTTCCGAAAAACTTTTCCTCTCTTTTTCTTCTTCATGATTTCTTGAGATTGACTGACTTTTATCACATGCGTCGAGCTGGCTGATGTCGCTTTCGGTATTTTGAAAGCTCTTGGATGTCAGCATGCATTCTGGACGCTTCCAGGACTCTGTTTATCGCAACAGAAAGTAGCCATTTACATTTATTGTAAAACGCGTGACGTTTAACACGGAGGGAACTGTTTTGAAGAGGTTAATTTCCTCTTTACTGACAACCGGGAGTAAAAAATATTCTTAGAACATTCTAGAATATCAAATATGAATTTTGATGATTACTTGAGAAGACTTAAATTCTCAAGGGTCCTTGTTACAGGAACAAGCATTTAAAATGCATCAGTATCAACGTTGCATTTTATTTTCTGTGCAAATGTGTGTAGATAATATCATTAATGTATACAAATAGTATAAGGCAGAATAATTATGTCAATAGATGCTAATAGACCTGGTGAAGAGTGCACACCTGGGTTTTGGAATAGAACAGAGGTTTTCGAACTTTTCCGATTGAAGAATTATTATTTTTTTATGGCACCATAGTTAACATATTACACATATTGATTCCGTGAGTAGTTCACGGCACACACTTTGAGAATCCCTAGAATAGGATTAATTACACTGTTACATTTTTCAAACTCCCAGCTATGGCCTTCGTATTTTTTACATTTACGTCAAGTCACTACGCATTTTTTATTTATTTTTTAATTCTGAATTAATGTGGTTAGCAAACAATTGTGATCCTGTAATACTATTTTGCTGAAAAGACAATCAATTATATTTTTTACCATTACTTTGCAGGAGAGCCTAAAAACCTAAGGTTAAACTCGCGCTTTTAAAACACTGACAAATAATTGCAAAGTACTATTTTTTTTAACCTTAGTATGGCTCAATGCTAAATAAGATTCTACACATGCTGTAATAATCTGTAATTTGCCACTTTTAGACTTACTTTATTGGCTCTGGATTTTATTCTGGTTTAGAGGTACAAATTTATTCACATACATTGAAACCTTCATCTTTCCGCTATCTCAAGAATAAAAATTTAAACATGCTGCCCATTAATAATTTAAAAAAAAAATCATTTTGATTAATCATTTGAGTTTTCGAAAAGCACAGAAACAAGAAATAATTGGCGCTGTCTCATCTCTAGTGTGGTATATGATTAGCTTTGTCTAACTCTTTTAGCTGTTGTTTTGTCTGGAAAACTTTTGAACCAATGGGAGCAGTGGAAGTGGAAGCATGTTTTTAGTTTATTTTGAGAGCTCGCAGGTAATTGAACCGCCTTATCTGACAGAAATACCTTGCTTGCAAACTGCACCTTAGTTTTCGGTGACCTCTAGCAGGGGCCAAGGTCATTGCCATGGAAACGTGTACCCTGCAGGGATTATTTTAACTATACTCATTCGTTTTGTCGTGAAAATGTACTTTCGTTTTCAAAGAACTAGTCACATTATACGGGGAAAAAAACTGCCTAAACATCCTGTACCTCTTCGGCTCTTCACTAATTGATGGTCTTACTTTGTATGCTCCACCTATAGCTATTCTTACGTGTTTATTACTTAGTTATATTTTTTGCCCGAACGTTATGTCATTATGTCACCTGAGGCTGATAAATTGAAAAGCAACTACGTAAATAGAGGCTGTGTGTGAAAGATTATGGGGGGGGGGGGGGTAAAAAAAGAAAAACATCACTTTGCAGAGAGAGCATCTTTTGAACAAATGCCGTAGAACCGGGCACTGTTAAGATTTTGTTTCAATGCATTTCTGCTAAAACTTAAACGAATAGGACAAGAAAAAAATTGTAAAAATCTTCTTTTTGAGAATATTCTGTTTATATTCGTTATTTTAGACAAGTTATGAATTTATTTGAGTAAGGTTTTACAAACTACCAATAAAAATGATGATCAATGGCTTTTTTTTTAAATTTCTGGTTGAATTAACTTCGCGGCTATATGAAAATGAAATTAAATATTACATTTTAAATCGTGTACTTTAGAAAATATTAACGGCAAAATTTTGTGTTTTATATTTAACTCGTAATTAAGAACGATTTTCTCACATTTCTTATTGATGAGTTTATGATGTTTTTAATGCTGTATTGTATAAAAAAGGCTTCGAAGGAAAGGAAATAATATAAATATGAAAAAAAAATTTTTGCCTTAAATTATTAATTGAGAATCATAATAGTGTTCTATAAGCTAGAAAAGTTCTTGCGCCAGAAAAAAAAAAACTCCAACCAAGCTAGTAGTGTTCTTTTAAAACTTCAAATAACAAATGTGTAGTAGAAGAGCAGAATACAGTTTCTGTAGCAACTATCTATCTGCTTGGCTAACAGTCCCCTTTGGAACGTGATGAGATCCCATTAAAGTAAATTAATAAAATTAAATAATAATAACAATAAAAACTCACTCATATGGTTTTTTCAGTTTAAATTATACTTTTATCAATTATGATCAATAATAATGTGTTCCATTTAAAATTAAGCATCGCCCAAACATGCATTTTTATAAATATATAGACTGTATTTTTATTGGATTACATAAGTTGCATCGTTCTTCTATTCCATGGATTCCCGAACTTTCCTGATTCGGCGCATGCTTTGAAGAATTAGAAATTGCGTCAGCACCCCAGTCTATCACGATAATTTAAATGTACGTTTACATAATTGATGCCGCGAACACTTTGCAGTACCCCTCACTTCTCCCGCGGCACCCTGGGGTCGCAGTCAGTGCAGCGACGCCCACCCTGAGAACCACGTGCTATGCGGTTAAAAGTATTTTGACAATAATTATTTTACTTCGTCATATTGCACATTTCATTATCATTAATTGATTGCAACTTTCCCATTACTTATTTATTTCACCCCGTTTATATTCTATCGCATCTCTCTATTTTGTATTTCACTAATAATCAGGTGATTACCTATCTCCTTTCATGTTATACTTCTCTCTATTGTAACTTTCTCTGTTTCTTTCATGTTCTTTAAAATATGCATCTCTCTTTTTGAAGAATAACAAATAAATAAAATTTTATATTACTTATATGTATAAATGGATGGTGTTATGCAAAAAGGAGTTAACCCACAAAAACCTGATTTTGAGATAGTGGGCTTTAAAGTCAACAAACTCTGGCAAAAAGCATGGAGCTCTATATCAATATACCAATGATATGTTACCATGAAATGCTGATAGGGCTTAAATATTTTTGCTTAATGTAGAAAGCAACATATTTTACCATCACAGTTGGATAACTCATTTTTTTATGTTTTGTGGGTTAACTCCTTTTTGCATAACACCATCCAAATAGTATAAACAAATAGGTATGAACTAATTCTAATATAGTATTACACATGCATTATATTGAATATGTACAGATTATTTATAAGTATATTTTACCCAAAAAATGTGAATAACCTAAACAGTTATTATAGTGCAAATGGCTTCCATACAAATCTTGGCGCAGTATAGTTTATTAAGGCTCTTGTGCCAAAAAACCCAATAGAAACAAACTTCCAGACAATTGTATTCAATAACTTGATGCGTATACATTTATTACATTTTAAACAATGCATCTCATCTTCAACTATGCACCAGTTTATAATATTATGGCCATTCATTTATAGCATCTCATAATAGATGCATCTTTAGAGTTGCAGAATTTTCCATACTTCTTTTTAATATCTTTCAAGACATAAAAGAAAGGAATAACATTTAATGTCGCTACAAAATTGAACATATATTTCTATAAGTACTTTTCATTTATTAATTTCTCAATTTATGACAATAAAATATCACGAGCTGTTGCAAAACTTCCTTGAAAACCTTTATTAAGGCTATTAGGTCACCAATATCTGAATCAGATAGAAACTAATGTCGCATTTAATCATGCATGTAAAAACAGTTTTATTGGCTCAGGTGTCGGGGCTAGGTAACAAGGACGTAGATATTCAAGGCTGCATTCGCGATTTGCTTAATTTGAATACGAAAATAGTTGGATCTTTATTTAATTGAGCTGAAAAATCCCACGCAAAGCTTCGCAAAACAGAAAGAGTGCCAAAATATAGCACATGGTAAACAGAGGCTCCAATACTTTTTTAAAAATAATGATTAATTATTAAAAACGTAAATAGCCTATGGCAGAACAGAAAAAGATGTCAATAAATTTCAGCGTTCAAAGAGAAAACAATGAAAAAGAAATAATCTAAACTATAGTTTAAAAAAGCTAAAAACATTTCACCAACAGATTTTCGATTTAATCCTTAGAAAAGAGACGTTTTATATGATCTTCGATGATGTTAGGGGAGAGGGAGTCCGGGGCTTTCTTCTGAAAAAGATTCGAAATTAATACCCTAAACCGCAATTGTAGACCATCTCTTTTTACGTTAGGGGAGAGGGATGAGTTTTTAAAACCTTTGTACAGAATGGGTGAGGTTAGTCTTCAAAATCAATCTCCCTCCCTTTGAAGTTTTTAAAAATCAGTCCTTGGTATTAAAGACAAAATACTAACATTTCTTTTACAGACAAAATACTAACATTTCTTTTACAAACAAAATACTAACATTTCTTTTAAGACTAATTCGTTGTTTACGTGTAATTATAACATTCGGCAAATGAGAATTTCTGTAAATTTTAACTAAAATCTAATTTAAGATTCTTTGTGTAGCAGAACGGAAGAAAAGTCTTTACCCTTCTTAGGCATAAGTCACTGACAATTTTGCCAGGGCAAGAGTAATAAAAGTTAAATTGCTATTATTTTGAATTTTAAAATGCAGAATTTTATGAATGTTTAGTTTGTCGTTAAATAAATAGAGCAAGCCATTTGTTCATATAAACTCTATTATGCGAGTATAGATATGAGTTAAAAATACTACGCATACATTGCATAGGAGACACCGCTGACTTACTACTAGATCAAAGGCTCCTACATTTTTCAGAAATTTCACTTTTCTATAAAAATAATAAAACGTCGCCTTGTTAACTTAAAACACGTACATGCAATAGTTTAATTTTTCTGCTTTGTTAAGAAACGTTTTAATTCAGTTAAACAGTTGAGAAAAAAATGAAATAATAATAAGCAACTTAAATAATGACTAAAGAATGCAACACAA
>JAXGGA010022850.1:0-14335 GCA_038373865.1 Uloborus plumipes
CCCATTACAGTAAAAAGATAAAATCTAGGTTTGGTACTTATTAGTTGAAGACTTGCACGTAGTTCCTTGTTTCTCCTCTAGGTAGAAGCACTCTGCAGTCTCTAATGCTAGTACCAAACCCAGATTTTATCATTTTACTGTGGGCTCAAGTAACCTCCTTGTGGGTCCAAGTAACCCGACTTTACGGTACCAAAGAATTTTAACCAAAAAAAAAAAAAAACTGCAGAATATTCTCATAAAGCTATAAACCAAATCAAACTGATGACAATTTCTTTATGTGCAATATTTGCAGCAAAAGCAACAAATTAAGGAAATATAAAAAAGCGAAATGTTGACAAAACTCATTGGGAAAAAAAAACTGTTTAAAGGCATTTATGTTTAGCAAATTAACATTTACCAATTTAAACTGCATCAATTGAAGAAATTTATTGGAGAAACAAGATATTTCTTGAAATCTTTTAAAGTTTTATAGATCATAATTAGCATTAGCTTAACTATCAACTTTAAAGTTAAGAAGTAAATATGTCTAACAAACATGTACTGATGTGTTTCTTCAAATTAGTATGTTGCTCATGTAAAAATTATTGTGTTTTAGGTTTATGTGTTAAGTAACAACTTTTATATGCATTCAGGTTTGACAATCGGTTGATAGGAATTATATATATATATATATATATATATTTTACAGAAATGTGGATGCAGTGACGGCCCAGCTGTGTCATTTGTTCCCTGATATGCAAATTAAAGTTGTTAGACCTTGTGGAGCTCCTGCTGTGCTCTTGGTATATGCTTTCATTTGAATTTTACAATTTCATGTATAATTTTAATTTTTACTAATTACTGAGAATACATTGTGTTGGAATTCATTATTTTTATAACTACTAATCTATATTTCTCAGTAGTTTTTAGTCTTTTATATCATGCATAGTTAGCTATATTTATTTTTAATGGAAGCATCTTTTTATGTTCAGGCTGTACAATCATCAAAGTAGACCAGCCATTAAACTAACAGAGATGCCAGCCAATATGCATTGCCCCTTGCTTTGTTATCATGAAGAAATAACCTACCTCATCAAACTTTGACTATCCAAAGAATGAAAATTGCTTAAAAATCTTTAATTTCAGGTTTGAAATAAGAGGCATTAACTGTAACTGCAGGGAACTATATTAAGTTTAAATTCAGAACTTTTGTTAAGAGCCAAATGTAGCCTGTTTATTTGACTATTTTTATTTTTATCATCAATCAAAAATGTACTTGTGAAACCATTTTCCAGTTTGGCATCTCCAACATTTTTTTTAATTCTATTTATTTTATAAAATATTTTAATTAATTTTATTCTCAATTTACTTTTAAGGCTCTGTTTGTAAGTTACTATATTTTCTTAATGTATTTTCAGATCACTCTTGGAAGAACTCTAAAAGCACTTATAATCTTAAGAGGTTTGATGATTGAATGGGTTGTTGTCAAAGGATATAATGAAGAATTTTATAATGAAGATGGCAAAGTAATTTTTTATATAACTTCTTAAAACAATAATATGAAACATTATTTTAAATGCGAGATTATTAGATTTTTTTTTTTTTACTTAAAATTATTTACAAAAATGGCACAATAAATTTTTAGATTTTATAAGATGTAGTAAATAAGTTTGAAAATCCCAAAACATAAATTTTCTTGAAAAGTCAGTGATTTTTAAAAAGTTGTTGAAAATATTGGTAAATATCTTATTCAATGATGGAAATAGTGCTAAACTGTAGAATTAATCATAGTAACAATCTAAAATCTTTTTTTTTTCAAAGGTATTCAGATTTAGCAAATATATTCTATACAAAGAAAAAGTCATACTGAGCATAGTCTGCACACACACACAATAATTTATCAGACATCTCTTCATGTGTGAGATTATGCGTGTTGTAAAGCCACTTTGCATTATCCAAATCTGTTTTTGACACATTACATTTTTGTTTCATCTATTTTGTTTTTTTAATTTTACTTATTAATTTATTTTTGAAGTTTACTATTTTATAGTGTTTTCACATCATTTTTACTATATGTCCTATTAATTAATACTTAATTAATGCAGTTGATTAAAAAACCTGTAATAGTTAATCACAAAAAACTTTTTAAAATTCTTCAAGCTTATGAGTGTCTGATGAGCTATAGTTTGATCGGTTGCTATCAGGGTTGCCAGATTTAAAAACTGTAAATACGGGACAGGCTTCTGGAAGAAGGGGGGCGGGGATGAAAGATGGTGTCTCAAGGTTAAATTTTCACCACCTTGACTTTAATATCAACACTAAATATTATGAAAGTTTTTATTTCCCTTTTATTAACTCCCTTTTTCCTAGTGCAGACCCATTTTGAATTTTACTAAGGGGACAAGGGGTATATGTTCAATAAAAATTGTAAATTATACCAAAAAACAGCAAAACCTACACACACTCCTTCGTAAATGCATTAATTTCCCGAAATGGGGAGGGACGGATTGACCACCCATCATCCTCAAATAACGGGCCTGTCTTGATATGGAAGACAAGTCGTTTCTACTGATGACTAATGCTTTGTACTGCCTGCCCCGCTTAATCAGGTAATGGATAAACAAGTACCCCGCTTATACCAATAAAGCATTCTGGAACCGAATACTCCCCCATGCCATAGACGCAATGTTAAAGGTCCCCGCTTAAACAAATGCCTCGCTTAGTTAAATAATATTTCTTGGCACCAACAGTATTCATTTAATGCGGGGCTGACAGTATTTACTTTTTCAAAACACTAGGCGTACCAATGAGGAAATTGGAATACGTGCAAAACAATTTTAAAAAGTCATTAACAAACATTTTGATTACAATTGGGCAGACGTATAAGTGAACCTAAAATAGATAAAAATGCAGTAGGTAATCAATATGTTTAGGGGAAAAAACTAGTTTTTCAATTATTCTAGTGTAATGTCAGAAAATTCATTTTTTTTTTTTTTTAAATCACGTTTGCTACTTGATTTTACTGCTGTAATAATTCTTTCTAAATTTTCATGTGTCTTTAGGTTGCCAGAAAGCTCATTTGAATTTATATTTCTGTCTTTCATTGTAAAAATTGTGTATCTTTCTATTTTTAGAATTCGTATTTGTTTGCTAAATGGAACAACATTTAGTTATATCTTTTAGTATAAAAGTGAAGGAAAACATTTTTCCAAAGATAAATATCTACTGACAAATAGTAGTTGAACACTTGTATTTCTTTCATAAGGAAAAATTTGAGAAGAGCTTTATATAATAAGGCCTTATAAAATCATTTACACTGCTCGACATTGAAAATGTAACACCAAGAAGGAGTGGTCAGAAATTCATGCAAATTTTACCGTAGACGCACGTCACTGAGTTATGCAAATGATATGAAATGCGCAGCTCTCCGACGCACGTGAAGTAAGATATAAGAGAATGAAGTTGAAAAGTGGGCTATGTTCATTAGGGTGGTTCACAAACCTATGGTAAAAAAAAAATTTTGCCCTAGAGGTCACGGCGGTGGCTCATTTTTTTACCTTTATCCACCCTAATATACTGCCAAAATTTCAACCTCCTACTTAAATAAAAAGACGGTGCTCAAAGCTCAATTAGTTCTCCAGTTTTTGTCAATTTCAAGCATTTTTCGGTTGAGCGGCAAAAAAAAATTCCAGGTGTTTTGCTATCATTCTTGCTGATTCTTTTGTTTAATGATCCCCTGAATCCTAATAGGGCTACCTTTTTCCCCCATTGTCTCCCACTTTTTGAAAATCGCGCCCCCCTCCCCTCCTATTTTCATCAGATTTCGACAATTTCATAGATATTATTTGTAGGGGAAGGAAGCATTATATTTACCATTAACATTCTTCTATAGGGCTAGAGAGGTGAAAAGTTCAAAATCATAAACACTTTTCCCAAGTTAGGAGACTCATGGGGGTATTTTCCCCTCCCTTCCGTAAAATATTTAACGTATCATCAACAACTCATTTCCTCCAGCTTCAAAATTTTACACTTATATTTTGGTGCAACAGAATAATATCGGACTGCCTTCTATAACTCCCAAGTCTAAAAACTTTTTCAAGCTGTAAATTTCTTTTTTAAACCTTGGAAACATCGCATGTTACATATGAGTCGTACCGCAGATTTCCTTCAGCAAAGAGCCTTTCGGTATTATTTATATTCATTCGTTATTTTCGAGCGATCACCGTGAAAGTGGAAACGAAGATCATATTTGGATTCAGTGGGGCATTTTACATAAAAAACAACAAGAATAGTGTCAGATACATTTGAAGCTCATTTTGTGCCGAGCAGTGTTATTATACTATAGCGGTGCTGTTATATTTGCTAGAAGTTTTTAATTAGAGCCAAAATATTTAAACTTCTTGCTATGCAATTCAACTTTCTATGTATATTTATATGTAGATTTTTTTTGAGTGAAAGAGACTTTTAGTATTGAATATTTTATTGTCTCAGGAAGAATAAGTACTCAATTTGCTTCAATAGCAGGTAAAAAAAACTGCTTAATGTCTTCATTATTGACAAAAATTCTGTTAAATTCTTAAGTAATTTGAACATTTCCCTCAGCAACGTTATTCATCATTATTTGCTTATTTTAATTTTTTTCTTTCAATTCTGTGATTGATATTATATTTGCATTCGTTGGGGCGTAGGACGAAGAATGTTAGAAAATAACCCCTAACATTCATGTTTGAAAAAAATCCAGTTGTTCTGTACTACACTTGTTATATTTCACATCTTTATTCTTGTAATAGCTTGCTTTTCTTTCGACTAGAATTTGATGCGAAAAACTAAATCAAACTAATTAATTTACCAGAAAGGTGTCACAAGTACTTTAACAAAACTGTCCTAGTTGTTATTTCCATTTCCAGGTCGTTCGTATCTTATAAGGTATATTTACCAAGTTCAGATATTCCAAAGTTTCCAAGATTATTAATAGCAAATGGAGCATTTATTAATCTTCAATCTGTTTTACTGTGCAAAAAGGCGCTGAAATTGTAAAAAGTGTTGCACCTAGGTTTTTTCGCTCATGATTAAATGAAAAATATCTTTCTTATATAGGAACACAAATATTTTGAGGCATATAAGAGACTGTACTTTCTCAGAAAGGCTCCCGAATTGACTAATAATACCTCAATTATCTCTTTATAATCAGCAAGAGTGATTATAGATTTAATTGTAGATTTATAAAAAGCTTACAGTTGAAGTTTCAAACTTGTTAAAGTATTTTTTAAGTTCTATGTGCAACATTCTTTTTTTTCTTTTAATTCTTTGCCAAACATTTTTTCACTTTAAAGTTATTAAAAATATTAGAACTTTTGGGAATATGATGACCAAAATAAGCATGAAGTAAATATCTTTGCCTAAATTTCAGATTAGCTCTATGCCAGACTAGCTACAATAGTTTATTTTTTGCAATTAGTTTTTATAATTTAATTCATTCTTCTTGTGATACTCTTCGCAGTATTAGTTTAAAACTTTAAATCCTGAAATTCTTTTCTCTACATCCAACTGCTTTAAAAACATAAAAAACATTTTGCACAGCTCTTTCACAACTCTATTTTATCAAGTGTAAGTTTTGAAAATCATAGCACAACATGTAGACAAGTAGTACTGCAATCTGCATTGTATGCTGCGATCTACTAAATAATCGATTGTATCAAAAACGTTGCTATATAGATTCAAACGATTAAGAAAGTTTCCCATTATTTGAACTAATATTTATGCGTTGGAAACTGAGAATAATTGAGAAAAAAATCTCTTCCCAGAAAATGGTCTCTTTAGTCTGAAAAACTCAAAAATTGTGAAAATTACGAAAAAGCGTAAAAATGAAGGGTGTTTGAGCACCATCTTCCGTTAAGAGTAGGGAGCTGAAATTTTAGGAGGGTGATCTTATACATAAATGTAAAAAAAGTAGGGTGCGCCTTGGTCCGTAGCAAAAAAAAATTTTTTTTGAACCACCCTAATGTTCATGTTGGTTTTTCTGCCAGACTAATTATCGGAGAAATTTGGATTTTGTGTCGAAGGATACGTGTGATAGGAGGAAATGCCACGCCGTCCTCAACGAAGACACTTCCAGCATATAGACGACTTTACAAGGGGTATGGTGATTGGACTGAGAAGGGGAGGTTGATCCATACGTCAAATTGCAGCTGATACCCACATGGATGCAAGCACTGTGCATCGGCTGTGTCGGAGATGGTTGGAAAGAGGAAATGTAGCCACATTGAGGGGTGCAGGTGCAGCCAGAGTGACGTCAGATCGCTTGGATCGACGGATTCACCGACAAGCTGTGACGGACCCGCAAGTCACTTGTACGTCGATTCTGCAGCACGTGCAAGGTACCCTGGATGTTCCTGTGTCGATCAGAACCATTTCCCGTCGACTGGTTGCACGTGGCCTGCAATTACGGCGCCCGCTAAGAAGACTGCCATTGACCTCACAGCACAGACTCCAACGTTTGGAATGGTGCCGGACCAGAGCGACGTGGATGGCAGAATGGCAAACCGTAGTGTTCTCAGATGTTTCCCGCTTCTGTTAGTCATCGCATACGTGTGTGGCGTCGACGTGGAGAAAGATCGAATCCGGCAGTAACTGTGGAACGTCCCACAGCGCGACAACGTGGCATAATGGTTTGGGGCGCTATTGCATACAATTCCGTATCACCTCTAGTTCGTATTCGGGGCACTATGACGGCCCAACGATATGTAGATAATGTACTGAGGCCGGTGGCAATCCCCTACCTTCAGGGTCTGCCAAATGCAATTTTTCAACAGGATAACGCCCGGCCTCACAGTGCTCGAATCAGCCAACATGCTCGACGAGGTTTTACAGATGCTTTCCTGGCCACCAGTGGCGTAGCAAGGTCTGGTAGCACCCGGGGCGGAGCCCTATATTTCTCCCCCCCCCCCCCCCCCCCCCGCCCCCCGATTCGTTAAAAATAGCAACTAACATTTTTTTGAGGATTTTTTTTTTTGCTGTTTATTTTTTTTATTAATAAAAAAAATGAACACAAAAAAGCGAAGTATAATGATAAGTCGCATGTACAAGGTATGAGTGAAAATTCTTTGGCGCGATATTCTCGTCTAAGAAGGAAAGAAACGATGAGGCAGTAAGAAAAATCTTAATTCGTTCACGAAATACTCATGAGATAGGGAAAAAACATTGGTTCATTTTGATTTCGAGTACGTACAAAACACGCAATTTTCCAGGTTATTAGCTGGGCTGCGAATTCGACAAGAAAATGACGGACTCCGACACCTCAATAAACATAAAAATAGTGCCACTTCATTTAAAATCAAGCAGGCAGCACTTAAATGTCACATGAACGTTACAGAAATTTTTGTTTTAAATTGCTGTAGTTTCAATTTGAGGTAATTAGAAAAATGAAATATTCCAAAAGAATTTTGAAAAGAACAAAAATTATTTTTCTTTTTATTTTAGCCTTTTAAATTTCAATATAAAATTATAAATATTTCAAAGTATTCAACGTGTGTGTCTTCAGTATTTTTTACAATTCGAATAAAGAATAACATGTTTTTAAAACTTCATAAACTTTTGTTAGTTTTGGGTAAGGGAGTGGGTAAATATTTTTGACTATTTCATCATTTCCCCGATGAAGGTATAAAGAACAAAATAGAAATTGAAAATTAAATTCCTGTTATTGGAAGTTTCTCGTCATACAGCAAACCTGAGTAGCATACAACCCTGGAAACTGAAGTTAAAAATTCAATTTTTTCATTAATTGTGATTTTTGTGTTCAAGCAAGCTATGTGCTCGAGCTTTGGGGATTTTTCAGTGAATTTTTCCTCATTTTGTGCATGTAAAATGTTGTGTCTAAATTATTCTCTGTAGCAATCGCAGTTAAAATCTTTTTTCCCCTCAATTTTATACATTCACTTTACTTTCCTCTCTCTTTTATGTTGCGTTTGGTGGTGTCCGGAGAAAAGGTCCAGAAACCAAACGATTCACGGAAGCAATGCCGTAATTTATGCTCCTCCGAGACGGGCTAAGGCTTTAAAGTGCCGCCTTTCAAAAGGTCTAAAACAAAAAAATCTAGGAGACATAATCTCAAAATAGACAGAAGTCCGATGGGCAGAACATTCCGATTTTTTGACAGCGGTGACATAAAGTCCGGATTTAAAAGTTATTTCTGAAACTTCTTGTGTTTTTTTATATCCAGTTTCAATTTTGAAAGGAAGACAGAAAGAAAAACAGAAATAGCGTGAATTTCTAAAGTGTGATTCTGTATACGTAAAGTAACGTTCCAGAAAATTTTTTAAGGGTAATATATGGCTTCAGCGGGGAGATACATACCAAAAGTTACGTTCTTGTAACGTCAAAAGACTGACGGGTTTTGTGGTTAGAAAAATATTCCACTGAAATGAATTTTTTCGAAATTTGGAGTTTAAAAACTGCAGTTTTCCCCCCTGGATTGATAGAAGAAGAGGGCGGGGGAAGAAGTTGGAGCGGACCTCAGAGAAATTTTCAAAATTGATATCCAAAATTGCATTTTCAGGAAACTTTTATTTACGTTAGGCGGAAGGTAAATTGAGTCTCTTATACCAAAACGTTTTCAAAACTATGGTCAATTTGAAGCAATATTTGTGACGTTAAGGGGTCTGAGATCCCAAAGACAAGAAATCATTGTATTCTATGTTTGACCCAGTTACAGACAAGGCCCGATCAAGCCAAGATGATGCCGGGATCCGGCTAGAAGGTCCAAAACCAAAAGGTCCACGAACAGAAGATCCACATTCAAAAGGTCTGCGAGACAGAAGGTCCAATGGCCATATGGTCTGACAGCCAAAAGGTCCACATTTTTGGACAGCGATGGCATAAGATCCGGATTTCTCAGCGGGTGGACAAAAGGTCCAGATTTTGGATTTATCTTTTGTCTTCAACTTATTTTGTTAAACATTCAAGTTTTACGTGGTAATTGCCACCATAATGCATGTTTTTTAATATAAAATGTCTCTATATAGATCCCCTTTCCCCCACTCATGAGATGTAAAGGTGCCCAGGTCCTAATGAAATTTGGTGCTCCTTTCATAAGAAAATCTGCTGATTTTCAGAGGGATAGTTCCTAAAAAATGGCAGAAAAGAAGAAATTCGTCCTCTTTTGGTGCCCCTAAAATTGTGATGCCCAGATCCACGGAACTAGAACCGTGCGTTAATCAGGCCTTGCTTACAGGAGAGAAGGGATGGATAAACTAAAAGAAGTTAAGAAAATTTTCTTCGGATATTTTTCGAAATTAAAGTTCTAAAAATGCAATTTTAATTGTCTTTAGTGGCAAAAAATGGGGGCGCGGAGAGCGGAGGTTCCTCGCAAAATTTTCCGAACTTAAATACTTAATAACGAAATTTTAATCTTTAATTTCGTCAAGAGGGTTGTGATCAATTTTAGATTCACGCTTTCACAACACGCTTGAATTTTCCACCTATTCAGTTTCCAACTTAGGTATGAGCCCCAGCCTTGCTGCCACCTCCCTCTCTCTCTTTAGATACTGCAAGGAACTTTTAATTGAATTGTTGTATATTCGATTTAAATTTTATTTATGTTTTCTACGGAGTTTTATTCTCCTCATTTCTTACTTAAATTGAGCTTGTTTCAATACATTTACTAACTACGTCATTTTGATTTATACGTAGCAGTCAGCATCAAATGTTCTTTATATTTTAATCATCGATTTTGCTTTTATTTTTAAGAATTCATTTCTTTTGTTATTTTATTACCGAGATCGCAGTAACATATGATTTTTTTTTGTTTGAAAATGATAAGTTTGGATTCAAAAACTATCGCTACTTAAAAATGTTTGGTAACGAAACTGTTTACTGACAGGAGCTATTAATTAAAGAAAATTATTCAAAGAAACAAATGCGCAGCGCGCATGTAGCTATTGCAGAGTTTTTTAAATAATGAGTCAGTTGTTGCCAATGGTATTCTTACGCAGTGTTATACAGAAAACCCAACCAAATGGCCTATCTTTAAAGTCAACAATGTATTTAAAAAAAACCTTGAATCGGAGTCGACATGTTTTTTGAGCGAGTCTGACTCCAATTCCGCAGAACTAGTTGCTACAGTGAAATGCTGAAAATTGAGATGATTTGTTTTTATTATCGTTCTAGAGTTTTAAGTAATTAATGTTATTTTCGGCCATGTGAAATAAAGCATTTTATCCATGAAGCACAATTACTCCCGATTTTTTCCCCTTTCTTTCTTTTTTTTAAATAATAACAACAATGAAATAAAAGGTTAACGTTTCATAAAATATTACACAATAACTTACCTCATTTATTTGTAGAATCCTTTCAAAAATTTATCTTTTTTTTATACTTTTAAGCATTTTTTTCCCTCTAACTTTGCGGGATTAAAAAAATCCTTGCACTAGGATACCGAACCACGACGGACTGATCCGTTTTGCTCTGCCTATGCCTTCAATAAATGTCTGTCCTCCCTCCAATCAGTGTCTGTTGTTGTATAAAAACCTCTGTATTTCGAAAAACGACCCCTCCCCTCCCCTCCCCTCACCTCACCACTGTGCACTTTTTTGGGAAAATTAGCACAAAAAGACCGAATCATAAAAAAGGAGAGGATAGAGGACATTTAGAAGTCATCTATCTTGAAGCTTCAAAGGAAAGTGCCAATGAATTTTCTTTGACAAGTTGCTGTCCCTGTGTCCTCATAGACAAAGAGCCGAAAATTCAAAGTACTGCCGTTGTCTGCTGATTGGTGTGCGCCGTCTGGCAGTCTGGTTTGTGAGTCCAGCCCGAGGAACCATGGAAGTGAGCTCTCGGGCAACGGGCAACCCTGGCTCCCGGGTCGTGCCGCAGACGAAAGACTGGGCGTGACAGCTGAACAGTAAAAATCTACCCTCTCATTTGGACAATGACCATTATCAGTTCAGACGCCTTCATTCGTTAGGGCCTTAGGCTCTGCTCACGTTCGTTACATAAGTACCATTACCAAGCTGTGGCTGTTCGCAATAAATATCGAACCCCATTCGCAATCGAAGACCAGAGAAGTGGTTTGGGTGGGCATTTAAAAAAGCCTAAAGCTCAATTCTATCCAAAGAATTTTATCAAATATTCTCGCTCTAATCAATGGCAGGAAGTTGAAGACTGTAAGGAGGGGTGCTATTTTAGGTGGGAATCATTGCTCTCTCTCTCTCTCTTCTAGTCTTTCTGAAATAGTTCTTTGTAAGTGTATTTTTTTTTTTCTTCTAATTATTTTTTTTAAATATTAAGTGAGAACATGTCCATCATTTCAAAGCGTTCGGGGAAGGGGAGGGGATTAGCAAAGGGTATACTTACTGTACACACAAAAAAAAAAAAACATTGCAAAAATAATATTTCATAAGAAAAAAGTTAAGTAAAATTTTTTAAAAAAGGAAGAATTTACTAAATATCATTTCCACATGATGTATTACCGCATAAATGACTAAGATTCCTGGGGGGGGAGGGGGGATCTCCTCCTTGACTATGCCACTGAGTTTTTTGGAACCCGAAAAAGTGCAACCTATGTCAAAGCTTATTGAACTTTTTCAAGTTACGCCACACTTTTGACTCACAGCACCCAAAGTTGTCTAATATAAAATATACATGCACACAAATCACAAATGTATATTTCTACGGATTAAAAAAATATCATAGAAGTGTATAAAATTGAAGATCATAACTAGTATTTCAGCTTCATGTAAGTGCTTGAATTTCATCTATTAGTTTTTCGCGACACCCCTCATCTGTCGCTGAGGCACCCCTACGTATCTCGGCACTCACTTTCGGTATCTCTGCCACACGTGATCCTTTTGTAAAACATGGAATTGAAATGTCTGACCACAGTCACTGCTGCTTTTTTACGTACGACAACCCCCCCCCCCCCCCAACCTCGATATTTCAGAAAGTTCACGTCTTGCTTTCAGGCACAATTTTGAGCAATACGGGCTGTTTTTTTTTTTTTTTAATTTTACACAAAAATTCAAACACAGAACAGGCAGTTTGTTGGCACCCCAGTCAAAGCTGGCACCCGGGGCGGACCGCCCCCCTCGCCCCCACCTTCCTACGCCACTGCTGGCCACCATACTCTCCTGACTTATCACCAATCGAACATGTGTGGGACGTGATTGGACGCCGTTTGCAGAACCTGTCACTGCCTCGTTCAGAGGACGAACTGTGGCAAATGGTTGAAAGGGAATGGAGTGCCATCCCTCAGGACACCATCCGCAGGCGTATTGACTCCATGCCTAGACGTGTTTCTTCATGCATCGCTGTCCGCGGTGGTCCTACTTCTTACTGAGCCGACGCCGTCCTCGCTCTAAATTTTGCTTATTTATTTTGAAATTAATATCACTTATTGTTCCATACTGTCTCTGTCTTCTTACCAAATTTCATCAATTTCTGACCACTTCTTCTTGGTGTTGCATTTTCAATGTCGAGCAGTGTACAAATAGCTACACTACTGTTTAACCAACTTCAACAAAGAAGGAGGTTATACTATTCGTATTAGAATTTTTCTTTTTGTACAATCTTTTTGTACCCTTTCAAACAAAAGAAGAATTTTTTGTTTGAAAGGGTTTTCCTATCAGTTGGTCCCATGTTCTCATAGTCGGGGTTTGATAACGGAATCCTGCAGAAATCATAGGAAATAGAATTCATAATCACAGTAATCGTAATAATGACAATTTTGAATTTAAGTCTTCTCTGGATTCCATTATGACATTCAATTCTGTGGCCTTTTTATCTTCATGTAATGCTAATAGCAGATAAGGATATAGTATTTCTAACCAGGGCTGCGAAGTTGGAGTTGAAGAGTCGGAGTCGGACTGATTTTGGACGAAAGGAGTCGGAGTCGCTGAAAAACATGTCAACTCTTACTCGTACTCCGACCATCTCCGATTTGGATGAAATTTTTTGGAAGTGAAAACATATCTTTGAAACTAATAGATACAAATTTTCAGCTTCCAATATCCAAATCCTAAGCATCTAGGATCATTAAAAAGGGCTTCCAAATGGCGGGTCTGCTTTGTGAAACAAATTGCTATGTTTGGGCTTATGCAAGTGAATAAAAAATATTTGCAGCAAAAATGCAATGTGTTAAAATAAAGTCTGGCCATTTAACAAGAAAAGGATTAGTTTTGTACAGAGTCAAATGACAAGAGCGGCACCTGTCTCTTGCTCTGGAGAAAATGAACTTTTTTGGAGGTCACACTGACCTCCCATGACCTCCAACCCAGCTTGCTACCCCACTAAAGTGAGTCCTGGCTACAACCATGAATAAAAATGAAACTTTTAAAAATGGACTTAATATTTCAACCTTTGTTTGGAGTTTTTCTCTCTTCACATTTGGGTAAAAAAAAAATAATAATGTAAAAAAAGCAAGAGTCAGGAGTCGGAGTCGGAAGTTTTAAAATCCCAAAGTCGGAGTCGACCATTTTTCCTCCGACTCCGCAGCCCTGTTTCTAACGCAAGAAAGTAGTATTGCTTTGAAATATGAAGTAGTTAAAAAGTCATTAATATTTAATTGCCTTTTATTAAACTAGTACACAAATAAATACCAGAGAATAACAAGGATTAGTTTTTAGTGTCAATCGTTTAAAGTTTTAGACACGTTGATAGTTTATTTTTTTCTTACATAGTTTATTTTATGAAGCAATTACTTAAGAAAATTAGGTTTTGTAATGGAAACATTACCTTATTTCTGAAGTGCATTTACACTAAAAAGAATAAAATAAAATTGTTTTTGCAAAAAAAAAATTGAACCGACTTCAGAACTTCACTCTGCAAATGCTCTAAAAAGTAAAAAAATAATTTTTTTTTTGAACACCATCTACTTTTAAACGTAAGTTTTGAAGTTGATGCAAAAACTACAGGTAAAATTATGTTTAACTGCATTTTGCAACATTTTTCAGAGAAACCATTGAAAATTAATAGCTGAATATTTGTGCCATTACATAAACATATGGTTTTCAATGTAGTGTATGCGGATGCGATTAAAGAACTTGGATTCATTGAAATTTATATTTATAGTTGCATTTTAGTTTTGTATGATTCTATTAAGTGTTTTTGCGCCGACTTTAAAACTTATGTTCAAATGTAGTATTGATGGTGTTCAAAGAATAAAATTATTTTTTACTTTTTAGGGTACTTGCCGAGTGAAGTTCTAAAGTCGCTTCAAATTTTTTTTTTTCAAAAATATTTTTTACAAAGAAAGGCACGTTTGTTGAATTGTTTGTCACAATGATTTCTGCTCATATTAACAGAACACTAACAATACACTTCAGAACAGAGAAACATTATGATGCGATCAATTTTCTTATCACTA
>JAXGGA010022851.1:0-14335 GCA_038373865.1 Uloborus plumipes
GCCAACTCTATGCAAATTTAATTGGAAAAGAAAAAAAAAGTCACGCCTACCTGTATGTAAATACGTTAATTTCCTAAATTCAGAGCCCCTCTCGGAGAGGAGGGGATTGACACCCCCCCCCCAAAAAAAAGAGCCCTACAGTCCCCAGAACCTTTTTTTTTTTACTTAAATCGCCCGTTTTTTGTCTAAAATGTCAAACTTTGCATAAAACTTAAAAGAGGGGCAGGAGTTCAGCTCCTGGGTGATCTTACGAAAATTAATTCCTCTGGTGTATTGATTAATTTTGTTTTAATTAATTCTCATTTGAAGATCTCTGTTTTGAACTATGCTTTTTTCATTGGTATAGATTGAATGAACCTGTGAATGAACACCTAAACGCAATTTCATTTAAAAAAATCCATAGCATCGTTACAAATTGTAGCATTTGTCACCAAAAGCAGTTCAGGGGCCCATTTCAGGGGTGGGGGTAGGCGGTCAAAGGATACGGTAAAAACACTTCAGATGATATACGAAATTATTTTAAAAATATATTACTGAACAGTTCTGCATAGGATTATTTGGGGGGTTGAAATGAAAAAAGTGTCGTCCTAACCCAGTGAATGAACAGAATACCTCAACCAGTGGACAATTATAGCCTTTTCTAGTCCTTTTTTTTCTGGAAATGTGTAGGGAAGTGATGAATGCCATTCATCTGAGAAAAATGTTTGAAAACTTTAACCCCCCCCCCCCTCCCAAGAAAAAATATGAGGTGTTCATTCAGTAGTCGGTTTAACCTACTTCGACTGGGGGGGGGGGATGAGGGGAGAGAAAAAAGTGAGAAATGAACTTTATATAGGGTATACAGACCAGTGAATGAACACCTCGTAATTTTCTTTCAAAATAAGTTTTTAAACCAGTTTTCTTAGATGAATCAGCAGTAGGAACGTTATATTCTACGCATTTCTAAAAAGCAAATGCCTAGAAAATGCTGCGTTTGGGTTTAGTTTGAGGTGTTTATTCACTGAGTCAAGGCACTTTTTCTCCTTTTAACATCAAAAAAAAAAATAAATAAATAAAATAAAAATAAACCTGATCCAGAACCATAAAAAATAGCGCAATATTTTTTTAAATAATATTTTTTTAAAATCACTTAAAGCGTTTTTGCTGTCATGTTACAAATTTAAGTTTAACGATGCTTATGAATTTTTGAAAGCGAAATTTTGCTTAAGTGTTCATTCACTGATCGGTATACCCTACCGTATTATTTTAGTCTGCTGAAAAATCATCTACGTTAATGGTTGGGGGAAAGTTTTGATGAAAAATTGCCATTGCCAAACAAATCTGAAAATTAACTCGGTAGCAGCAGAGCATGGCTGCGAATAAATTTTAGAGCTACTGCAGAAGAAAAATCAATCTGTATTCTATTCTAACCAGCCGATCATGCATGAAATTGCCGAAAATGACAGCACACGCCTTTTAGAATTAGTAGAAATTACTTGGTTCGTATTTCAAAAGAGGGTGCGTTTGACTGGAAGGTACTTTATTCGTTAAAATTGCTCTTTTAATACTCTTTTATTAGTTTAACTTGTGGGTATATGTAACTCTGAATTTAAGATACAATTCACGTTCTTTACGCACATAAAAGTAATGTATTTAATACCATTGCTAATACTAAAGGAAAGGCTAAACTATATTACATGTTGATGTATTATAATTGTTTCAGCTATTTGTGTATGAAACTATGAATAAAAGATAAAATTGTAAAACAGATAACAAAATGCTTCTCGTTGTATTGCAAAAACAAATAATGCTTAAGGTTAATTTAACAAATTTAATTTCTTTTCAAGCCAAAACCTTCACAAGGGAAGTTTTTTTTTTTAGTTTTCGGAAAATTTTAAAAAGTGCACTTGACGGGTATCTGTAACAAATGATTCAATTAGCTTCCTCATTTACGTGGTGATAGTTAACGAACTGCTAATTTTCAAGATTGATATTTTCTGTTTCGTGATGGTGATGTTCGTTTCTCCGCCTGTGCAACCAGGAATGGAACAAAACCAACATTACCTAACATGCGATACTCTTCCGAAACAAGAGATTCGCGTTACCTGTCACGGTTCGGACTTAAACCGTTTAATTTGTTGTGGTCCGATGATAATTATATACAATATGAAATAATTACAAGAATAATGATTTGTAAGTCTATTTTATAATGATACTAGCTTTATACCCGGCGTTGCCCGGGTGCGTATTAATATAAAACTTTAGCTTCTCAAAAAATTCTAATAAAAATTTAACGCAAAACTTGTTCATAAACAACGTTCTTAGTTTCACCTTTCAGGCGCAAGAATAAATAAATTTTTGGGTGAACCTACTCTCGAGCTGGCAACATAGAGCTGTCCGTGGGAGAAACAGGGAGACCTCAAATCCACTCCGGAGTACTTCACTTCACACTCTCCAGGGTCCCCCGTACCTACCACAGCTTCGTGGTTTAACCGGGATAGGGCCCTGAAGAGCGCTCTGTTCTTAATTTTGAACCAGAACCTAGGGTCGAGCAAACCCTAGGGCCCAGCACCCCCAGAGGTATCGTTTCACTTGGAGGACTTTGTGACCACGACATTTTTAACGCCTCCCAGCCACCATTAATCAAGGCGGTGGATCTTTGATCGGCTGGGTTTCGAACCCGGGTCCCTCCGGACACGAGTCCGATGCCTTACCGATCGGGCCACCACGGCCCTACTCCGGAGTACTTAATTGACTGTCCTTGTGACTTGTTGATCGTGATGGAGAACGCAAGCCTCACCGGAAACTGTAATCTCTTAAAGTTAAAAGGAAGATCCGTTGGGATTAGTGGTATACGTGGGATAAAAACCGTTACACCTTCTCCTTTTCCAGACGATACTCACGCTGACTCTCTGTCTCCGATAGTCTTGATGTAGCAGCTCTCTCTAATTGTTCTTTTAGACGAAACTGACTGGCGCTGACTCACTGTCTCCGATTGTCTTGATCTAGTTGCTCTATCTCTTAGGTCTCTTAGACGATACTCACGCTGCTCATTGCTTTCTGATGCTCTAGCCGTCATATCTCTAATGTGCACTGTCTCTAGTCTTCGATTTCTCTCCTCAGGACTCTCATTTTCACGTTTTTCAGCCGTTTTTTTTTGCCTTAGTATGAACTTATCCTATTGCTTTCCGTATCTTCGGAGGCATTTTTGCAGAGTGGTAGCTAAATATACTTACAATTCAAAAATTTATGTTTTTTTTTAATTGGTGGTTTCCGAGCATCGAAGTAGAAAGGTTGATTAATCAGAAATAAATTACTTTCTCGCTTTAAAGGTTTATCTCTATCAGTTGAAAAGAAAAGAAAAAGTAGTTTAATTGTTTTTGACTTATTTCATGCTAAAATGAAATAGGTGAGCCTTGAAATGAAAATTCATTGTTTTAATTTTAATCTTTGTTGGAAAATGCTAATATTAAAATACCATAAATTTTATCAATTTGTAACCTAAAGGCTCATGTCGATTAAAAAAATAGGCCTAATAACCGGCTACATTCCAATAAAAGGGTCATTTTTTGACAAAAAAACTTAAATTTGAGATTTTTAGATTTTTTAAAATTTCAAGGCCCCGCCTATGAGAATTCTAGGGCATCAAGGAACCTCTGTGTCAAGTTTGATGAAAATCTGACGCAAACTGTGGATTTGTATAGAGAACAAGTATACATACTCATTTTACTTCCTTTTACGTAGTAAAGGAAGTATTGTGATCGCGAAAAAAGCATCACTCAAATTTGTGTCTAAATTTTGATTTTGCTCACCCCCGAATGAATATTCAGTAGTTTTTAGTTGCATATGTACCTACCAACATATAAGCAGCCGAAAATCCTTTTCAACCACCCCCGAGTTAATTACGACGAGTTTTCTCGTGACGTCTGTATGTACGTATGTGCGGATGTATGTATGTATGTGGGTCGCATAACTCAAAAACTATATGACGTAGAAACTTCTAGCTTGGTATGTAGGCTCTGAGGATGGTCTAGTTGTGCACCTCCCCTTGTGGTTGCATTCGAAAGTCCCTAAGAGGGTGTTTTACCCCTTTTTGGGGGGTAAATCTGTTATTTTCAATGCAGACGAATTGGCACGACCGCTTGGCGATATATCGCCAAGCTTTTGGTCGCCAAGTGTTTGACGCCAACTTGGAGACATGTCGCCAAGTTGGCGACAAATTTGGCGGTTTTTTTTTTTTTTTTTTTGAATTTGGGTTCAATTTGGCGCTATTGGCGATATTTTGCGAAAAATCCACTGAATGATGTAAAAATCGGCGATATTTAGAAAATGAATCATTGTAAAACTTTTTTTTTGCATTGTTTCGTGGAAAACTATGGGTGTAAATGTTCGAATTGCGATCTTGCTCACTCCTAGCAGTATTTTAACACTAAGGCATCTACAAAGAAATTTACACGTAAAAGGAAGTAGTGTGGCACCCATACCAGATTTTTTATAGATATAGACAAGTATACATACTCATTTTTATAGATATAGATATAATATATTTTGACTTCGCAGTGTTTTAAAGATGCATTAATCCGCTTTTAATGCTTTGATTGTTTTTCTTTAACTTAAACGAGAAACTGGCTGAGAAGGAATTATGCATGAATCGTGCTTAGTTTTTTTCTATTATTTATTTTGTCAGTGAAGACTTGAAAACGCCCAGTAATCAATTAATATTTCGATATTGGTGTAGCATCTTTTACAATTATAAAAATAATTTCAGAAGGAAGTGAGAGCATTTCTTTTTACAAATAATGTTCAATTCAAAATCATATGGTTTCAGTGTATTATTGCACCTCTGGGCGTGCTGGGCCTAGGGTTTGCTCGACCCTAGGTTCTGGTTCAAAATTAAGAACAGAGCGCTCTTCAGGGCCCTATCCCGGTTAAACCACGAAGCTGTGGTAGGTACGGGGGATTCTGGAGTGTGAAATGAAATGTATTATTGCATGGAAGTTCAAACAGACAGCCTCACACCAAAGATAAACCGAGCATTAGAATTTTAAGGCTGCCAACGAAATGAGTTTCTAACCACAATCACGCGACCATCTGGCTAGTTGTGGTTTTCGAATAATGACGTTCATCGCGTATTTGAGGAAAGCAGATTAAAAAAAAGGGAAAAAAAATCAGTCACGTGCCTAGCAATGCGAATAAGCAGCAAACGAAGTGTTTTTTTTGCTCATTTTAGTTAAAATGAGGAATTTCTGCTGAGATGTTCATCATTATTTAGTTTATTTAACCTGAAACGTTGGAATAAGTAGATTTTTCAATCATTAAGATTAAATTCTATTTTATCGGGTTTGTTCAGTTACACCATTTTTGTACGGTAAACTCAGGGGCACCCCGATGGGAGGTTGCTCTACCCCCAAAAATATCGACTTATTCAACAACTTTCGATGAAGATTTGGCAAAATTATTTCAAAATTGCAGTTCAAAGAAAGAAAAATGATTGTTAACTTTTTTTTTTATTAACTTTTTTTAATGATTATTAACTTATTTTTGGGAAGTAAAAGTTCAAAGACCCTCCCTTGAAAGATTTTCGAAATATAGATGCGCAATTCCGTGTTCTCTTTGGAGACGTAAAGAGACAAAAAGTGGTTAGGGATCTCCCTCCGAAATTTTTCAAAATTGAAACCTTAAGCCATCTTTACTTTAGACCATCTTTGGTAGTGATGTTAGCAAGGACTCTCTCTCGAAATGTTTCGAAATTAATGTTTTAAAAACATTTTTATTTAGGTTATCTAGAATACCGTCAGGAGAAGAGGCAGGATTCGGGCGCTGAACCCCGAAATTCTGCGGCATTGAAGCTTCAAGAATGCAATTTTAAGCTCTATTTTTTTAACTGCAGGTTCAAAAATTTGTTTAGCAGAGGTACCCTTACCTCCAAGAGCAAAAACTTACACTGGTCAACAGTGGTTTTGGTGCCGAAGATTTTGTAGGTGATTTCTTATGAATTTGACGCCCTGAATTCAAATATGCTATTAGTTTTTGCCTATCAGCTCGAATTTTTGAGATATTGACATTGTAATGAATTGTACATAACACTATTTGAAAAGAAAAACCATGGTTTAAAAAAAAACAAATTAAGCAATTAATTTTTATAATATTACACAGATATTATTTATTATATACAAAAGAAAACAGAAAAAGTCATCATTTAAACCAGTTACTCACTGAACAATTCGGAAACTTCTTTTGCGTGACATTCTTGAGCGTATTTTAGAACAATTCTGCGTTTTAAAATTCAGCAGTATTTTGCCATCAAGTGAGTATCCCATCTTCCTCGATAACGATCCCCCATGCATTTTATATGTTGGTGAAATCTTTCACCATACTAATGTCCCCTAAATTATCAGGAAAACGGTCTAAGTGGTTGTGTAAATAGTGCACCTTTCTGCTCATGTTACACCCAAGTGATCTGAAGTTATTCAGCATCTCATTGACTAATTCAACATAGTTTTCAGCTTTATGTTTACCCAGAAAATTTTGGACAACTGAAACAAATGAATTCCAGGCTTTTTGTTCAATCTCAATCGTTGAATTTATGAAGCCAGGGTCTTATTTGTGGGCCATCAAATATTCCTGCTTTATTTTTTTCCATACTCAGCTGAGGCATTTTTACCCCTATACATGCAAAGCATGATCCATTCTTATCAAGAGCCTTTACAAACTGCTTCATTAGACCCAGCTTGATATGCAGCGTGGTGGAAAGATGATTTTCTCTCTTGGAACTAAAGGATCATTGATGATATTCTTTTCCTGAACATCCATGTTTGCTGTCCTAGGCCACTCTTTTCTAACCCAGTGTTGCGTTTTGTCTCTGCTATCCCAGATGCACAAGAAACAAGGAACAACCAAGGTCAACCAGTCAGTTACATATCTTATATTGTTAGTCTTCTTTTTATAATAAACTAGGGTTATTACCCGGCGTTGCCCAGGTGCTTATTAATACAACATAGTGGTTTAAATAGTGTTGAATGCAAGCAATTGTTTCATTGTAATTGTTTTTAACTTATTTCATGTTAAAATGAACAAGGTGAACCTTGAAGTGATAATTCATTGTTAATCGTAACCTTTGTCGGAAAATACTCGTATTTAAATGTGTTAAGTGTTTTCAATTTGTATTCTTAAAGGCTCTATTACTCTGTCTATTCAAAATTGAAAAAAAAGGCCATTTTGAGACAAAAAATATGAATTTTGAGTTTTTTGGAGTTTTTAAAAATTTAAAAACCCCACCTATGTGAATTCTAATGCACCAAGGAACCCCTGTGCCAAATTTGATAAAAATCCGACGAAAACTGTGGATTTGTTTAAGGAACAAACAAATATACATATATTCATTTTTATACATATAGATAAATTAAAATAATAATTGTTTTTTTTAATAATAATTAGTTATTTCATAAATATTATTATTTTAAATTTAATTGGTTTCAAAATAAGACAGACAACAAGGAAAATATACAAGAATATGTCCCTGTATAAATTTTACAACACTCATACTTGAGCGTATTACATAGAAAAAAGCATTGATCGATAAGTGAATTTATCTAAACATCTAGAGCTGATACAGAAAAACTGCTTGCAGATTCAGCAATAAAAATATAGTTAAAATCTGCTCAAAAATCCTAGGCACCAAAAAAAAAAAATTTTTTTTGTAGGCCTGTGTTATCATCCTACAATTGCACGAAGATCCCTCTAAAAACAAGACTACACGTGAAAGAAAAAGAAAGCAAAAACTTTTACAAACGCCCCTTAAAACAATTCAATAGCTCCGCTTGCGCCATGGTTCTTGATGGGAACAACTGCTTTTAGGCTTTGTCTGACAACATATTTAGGATAATAAAAGGATTTAGGGACTCTCCCGGAAATTTTTGGGCGTAGAGACAAATTCGGGAGCTCTTTTTTCTAAAAACACATTTTAGAGCTAAAGACTATAGAAAAGTAAGGGGGATATCAACTACCGTTAACTATTTGAATTTTAAATCTCTAAAATGCCATTTGAGGCAATGTTTGACCAAGGTACTGAAAAAGAACGCTCTTCCAAAAAATGTTGGATATTTAAGTCTTGAAACAGCAATTAAATTACACGTTCTAAAAGCGAAATTTTAAGATCTCTTTGGACTCTTTAAGGGGGGTCATTAGCCTTCTTTGAATTCATGCTTGGCCGATACTCGGGCCTCGACTTCCTACCCTAAATCCCCCCCCCTGGCACTGAGAGACAGTCTATTCTTTAATTTCACCACTGGTAAAGAGATTAAAAATTACGTGCCCTTTCTAGCTCGACCGGATCCAGCTTGGACTTCTACCTCTTTTCGATTTTTTCTTTTTTTTATTCAGCTGAAAGCTTGGAAATTGTTTATGAAAAAACTAAAACCGAAAATGATTGCACTTTATTTTAAATTTATTGAGTGTAGCATTATTTTTAAGACTTGTATTTCCTGACTGACTACAAAAAAAAAAAAGGAATGAGAAGAAAAAGAGAAACGTAATTTGCTGACTAAAATTCTACATCTGTTGAATATTTTTCATTTAAAGATTTATATTTAAAATGATTAGGTTTTTTCTCAGTGATACTCTTTTTCTAATTAAAATATCTTCATTTTCTCAAAACACGTTATTTTTTCTCTTGAGTAAAGCGCAAAGGCTCCCTGACCCTCTTGGGTTGCACCACTGCCTGGTGCCATTTAACGAATTATTATATTAGCAAAAATTATTTTTTTTTTTTCATATTTCAAGCTAAAAGTATGTAATATTTAGGAGCGAACTCAAACCGAATAATAGTAACTATGCGATACACCGCCAACTCAGCTATTTCGATCCATGGACTGCAGTTTCGAGCTTATTATGCTCACATCAGCATGGAATACGAAAGTAGTCGAGTTGGAGGCAAAAATCCTCTTATAAAGCAAAGAGAGCCAGAAAAACTGGTAGCTAATGTGAAATTAGAATACCAGCGAGCGACCGCACTTGGTACGGTACAACTGGTAGATTTTTTAGGCAGAGCTCAAGGTATAAAGCAGTGAGTAACCGCCTCTAAGCAAGGGCTAAGGCAGAAACATGTGATACACCGCCAACCTTCCATGCTGATGAGAGCATAATAAGCTCGAAACTGCAGTCCATGGATCGGAATAGCCGAGTTGGCGGTGTATCGCATGTTTCTGCCTTAGCCCTTGCTTAGAGGCGGTTACTCACTGCTATAATAGTAACTACCTGTATTTAAAAAAAAAAAAAAAAACTTTTTTTTTTGGAGGGGGGTATGGGAGGGAAAGACCCTCTGTGTCCCTTTCTTATGTACACCTTTGAAAACAATGTTAATAGTGAGGTTTTTTCAAGGATTTTTTTATTTTTTTTTTTTGAGCAAACTCGAACGAACCGAATACCTACTTTTGAAAAAATCTCTTTCGATTTGGGACGCCCTTGCTGCATTGGAAAATTAGCTCCTAGAAATCCCGAAAGACGTATCTGCAATCATTTGCCAATTGTGCATTTTCAACGTTGTTTAGCTGCAGTTACTTTGTTACACAGAAATGTTTATTCATTTCTTTAGATAGATACTAAAAATATTTATCGTACTCATGTTTGCTGTGTGAAAAGTAGTATTTAATCTCAAGTAAGCTAGTTATAGAGCAATAAGAAAATCACATGTGGTGGGGGGGGGGGGTCCTTTTATAGAGATAAAAAAACCGATAGGATGGTTTTCATTATACGCATTCGCAGTTTACGCAGAACCTTTGTTAAATTTGACACAAAAGTCCTTTAATGCTCAGAAATTCACATAGAGGGTTTCGCCAAAAAATCCACGAAACGGAATTTTGTTGATAAGGCATATGTGCATAATAACAACAGATGGAATTTTTGAGGTAAACGAAATAAATAAAGAAATGGAACAAATAATAATAATAATAATAATAAATAAAATCCAAAGGGGTCTGTCTAAGTGCAAATTTTGAGTCATAAAATTGCTGTTTTTATGGGAAATTTTAGTATTTCTTCCTTGGTTATTTTCGCCTGATTGTTGAATATGTCTCTAGACATGGCTTTTATATTCGAGGTAGACTGTGCAACGCAGCTAGTGAAAAATTAAAACATTCTAGCATGCAAATTTTGGAGCAAAATACCTGCCATTAAAACGAAATTCAAGTGTTAACCCCCCCCCACTCCTTCCACATTAGTCCACACATAATATTAATTCCTACGCTTGAAAAAGCCTCAACCGATCGTATTCTCCTATTCTAGAAACCCATAAACAACTGCAAAGAATCATCTCACTTGATATAACTACTATAGCAATTATGTATTTCGAAAATTTTGTTTGCTATTGTTCTTGAAGAGCCTGTAACCCCGACTCAACTTACTCTCTTTAAGAAAACGTAAATAATTGTGACAACAAAAGTAATAAAGTTTCTGTAATATCTCCTAACTAAAAGTTTGGGAAATAAGTTTTAAATGAAATGAAGATACGTAATATTCTTTTCTCTACGATATTCTTTGTTTCGTGTTCACTCAAGCGAAAACTGTTCTATTTTTCTTCACTGATGCATGTTAGACTTCTTCACTGGTTCTAATTAGATTGCAAAACTCTTTATTTTTTAAGGGTTATATTAAGGTTGAGTCACTCCAAGCGAGAAATAAATGCACCGTGACTTTCTTTTTCCCTGCGATATTCTATCTGGATCCCTTAGAACCCTTGTTTTATTTCATAATAGCTATGTTGCACGGTTTACCTCGAAAATAATTGAAGGGCTTGGAGGATGAAGGGGCTAAGTTACATTTAAAAAAATAAACACTCTGTACAATGGTAAGCAATGGATACAGGTAAACAAATAAAACTTGGTACATCAAACAGTAGATGTCAATGGATCAATTTCTTACGCACACTAATGACAAACCAGAAAACAAAAAAAAGCTACAACAATAAAACTTGGAACTTTAAATACTCGCAATTTCTGTTTTGTCACTTAACCCCTTCAATTGTGTTAAGTGACTCATTTTCAACAACCAGGTAAAAGAAAAAAAAATCGTTTAAAATTTTCCATGAACGTATAGAAAAGGACAAATTTTTGACTCAAATTTAAAGTAAATCTAATACATAGGTTATTCTCACAGAAACAGTCATTTTCATGGCCTTGTTATAATTTGTAAATAGTTTTCAACTTATACATATTTTTAGGAGTTTAAAGACTCTGAATTGAGGTTAGCAAGATAACAAAAGTAAAATTTCTATATTTTATTTCAAATATATTTTATATAGGTCTAGTCTAAAGTATCAAAACGTCATTCCGTCACTTGTTCCCACTGTTAGAAAAAAATAAACAAAAGTTATTTCTCTCCAAACAAGGAATAAGGCCGCATTTTTGTGCATTTTACTTCAAAATATTGAATAAGTTGAGTAAACAAAATCATTCAAAATTAAATTTTCATTAAAAATTAGTTGACTCAAGTATTAATGAGATTGTCCCCAGCGGGTGGTGTTATTCTCTTACAACAGTAAGTTTCCTTCTCAGAATCGCAACAAAATTAATTTTTTAAGTCAGTTTTAATTTTCCGTTGTCAGCACAGAATATTTATTCTTCCTTATTTCCGACTTAAAGTTGTTGTAAATTTGTTCATGAAATTTATCTGAAAGCCGAAAATAAGGTAGGTTCTTTGCCTCCGTCATTCCCTCACATCGTTTTTATTGTAAAATGAAATAAAATAATGTATAAAAGCAGACTGAACGTGTGCTACTTCCTTTTTTAACAATACTTGTATGAGAATAAACTTGAGTATCAGTTAGGTCTAATTATTAGAATTTAATTTCATAGAATTATCATTCTCTTACTAGTGAGGTTTTTTTTCCTTTTGAAAATAAAAGAAAAGAAGAAAATAAAAAGCATCACCGAAAACGCCCCCCCCCCCCCCCCCACACACACACACCATTTTTTTTTTTGAAAGCTTTTGCCCGGTCTAAAAAAGGTTAAGAAACTCTGTAACAGAGTGTAAACTGAGCTTTTATACACTGGCGTTCTCAGGGCCTGTTTCATTTTTCGTGATGGAGTACCACTGTTAAATCGCTTGTTTTTTTCGAAAATTTCCATAAATTTCGGTTGTGAAGAACGTTGGGACAAACATGCAGGCAGAAATGTTTTTCGAACTACACCAAAGTGTCACGTTAAGTTGGAAAACTATTAGAATAGAAGCTAAAGCGACAGAAGTCGCATTTGAATGTTTCAAATATGCGAGCCTAGGGCTCCACGTGTACTTGGCGATCATCGTGGTTTCTAGAACTAGAATACGTGGATTTCTGATTGCAGTAGAAAATAAAATATTGTTACAAATCTTGTAAATAGTTGTTATTTTTCCTGCCTTGCATCATTTTCATTAGTTTTGGTTTTATCTGGCGTCATGTTGCAAAAGTATCTGAAGATATCACCTTTATCACTTGTATACCGGCCTTGTAACGTTTTGTAGTTTTTACACTTGCCCTACATTTAATAAGCATGAAGACATTTTCGCGTGGTTTTCTTTTTATCACTAGAATTTGTGAATGGATTGTTCAAAGTTATGAATGAACAGAATGCTCCGGATTTTGCTAGAATATTGTCGTAATTTCGTTCTCGAGTATAAATAGCTGGCCTTGAACACAGTCAGTTAGTTTTTCTCGGATGGGATTTTCTGAGAGGCTCGTTTTTATTCGCTTGGGCGATGTTTTGCTTTTGTAATTTCTTAATTACTGTTCACGTTAGATACGTGGGTTCTGAGTTACTGTTGAGAGTACAGTGTACTGTTTGCTGCCTAATTGCTGGATGTTTGGCAATTGTTTCCTGCTCATATTGTAAATAGTGTACATACTCGTAAATAAATTTATAGTTATTTCCTCAAGATTGTAATGATCATTTAAGAAAGTTGAAGGTGCTACGGTCTCGTTACAATATATTTGTTGTTTTGGGAAAGTAAGACTACATCTGGAACATGAGAAAAAAGCGATCTCGTAAAAAATGAACATGCTCTTCGAAGAAGCACATAAAAAGCATGGAATGTTTTGTGATGTGTATAACTCTTATAGTATTTCGAAATATTATGTTCTTTTTAGGGCCAAATCTGTACAGGCATGTGTGAATATATTAACTCAAATACTTTCTCTTCACACCTGGTTTTAGCGTTCTCCGCTTCAAGAGCCACATTACGTCATTGGAATAAATATAAAAAGCAGACTTACTATAATTCTTGTACTAAAAAATCTGGTATGGACCCCACACTACTTCCTTTTACGTGTAAATTTCTTAGTAGCAACTACTAAGAAATTTACACTTAAGTGTTTAAAAACTTTTACTTAAGTGTTAAAAAAAGTGCTTGGAGTGAGTAAGGTAACAATTCAAATATTTACTCCCCTAATCTACCACGAAACAATGCAAAAAATATTTTACAATGGTTAATTTTCTAAATATTGCTGATTTTAATATCATTCAGTAAATTTTTCGCCAAATATCGCCAATAGCGCCAAGTTGAACCCAAATTCAAAAAATAATTGTTTCGCCAAATTTGTCGCCAACTTGGCGATATGTCGCCAACTTGGCGTCAAACACTTGGCGACCAAAAGCTTGGCGACATGTCGCCAAGTGGTGGCGCCAATTCATATCACTTGAGTCTGTATTGAAATTAACATTGATTTACCCCAAAAAAGGGGTAAAAGACCCCTGTGGGAACATTCGAATGCAATCACAAGGGGAGGTGCACAACTAGACCTCCCTCAGAGCCTACATACCAAGCTAGAAGTTTCTACGGCATATAGTTTTTGAGTTATGCGAGCCACATACGCACATACATCCGCACATACGTACATACAGACGTCACGAGAAAACTCGTCGTAATTTACTCGGGGGTGGTCGAAATTGATTTTTCGGCTGTTTGTATGTTGTTAGGTACATATGCACGTGCTGACAGGTCGAAAAAACTACGCGACATTCATTCAGGGGTGAGCAAAATCAAAATTTAGACCGAAATTTGAGTGAAATTTTTTTCGTGATCACAATACTTCCTTTACTACGTAAAAGGAAGTAAAAAATCACGCAAAAGAAAGAAAAAATATCGACTACTTTCTCCCAAGAAAAATGAATTCCGAAATTCTGCACCACTACGCCAGACACTACTTCCTGCGAAACCTTTGTGTGTGAAATTTGACTGTGATGCAATTACTGGTCGTGCACGCGTTTTATGGGTGATAAATTTGAGTTATGCTCCATTTCAAGTTTTGAATCTTCTCTTTACTCCTGTCGCCGAATATTCTAATGAGTTTTGAGCTTTCGAACGTGTCTGTGCAATGGACTGTTTA
>JAXGGA010022852.1:0-14331 GCA_038373865.1 Uloborus plumipes
CACTGTTACAAAATATGCACTTTTTAATAACTTTTACATATATTGTTAAATTACAGTCCGAGAGCTAGCAACGTCGAAAAAACAACCATTTTAAGTTGTCTGGCTCTTTAATATATATTTCCCTATGCTCTTCTGAACAGCATGCCTGGACTGGTAGCCAACAGTGGTGCGTTTCTTACTGCGCATCACACTTGTACAGGAAAAAAATGTGATTTTTTAGTCATTTTTTGGGCAATTCAACGTCAAATCAATCATGAAAAAAGAGTTTTTGACCTCACCAATTCCGATTCTGACAAAAACTGGTGTGAAGGAGGCATTTTACAAGATAAGTAATCCAGCCAAGTTTTAGATTTCTACTTCAAAAATTGTACAAAATACAGAGCTGTTAAAAAAAGACAAAAAACCATAAGTTTTTATCTGCAACTTCTTTTCTAATTATAGTAGAATAAAAAATTCAAGAACCATTGTAAAGGCAAGAAATAGAGCTTTCCATTCATACATTACATGACATAGTTACGACATTTAGCATTTAGCACCCCAGAGACCCCTGTACCTTCCAATTTGCTTGGATTAACCGGTTTTGTATGGGTCTCTGGGACATTTATTTAAAAAACAAAAGTACATATTTTGAACAAAAATTTTGAGTAAATTTCGACATTCAACAGATTCTTGACATAAACATGACATAGAAATATAAACATTCAAATACACATATGACATACAATTAAAAAATAAATAAAAATAACTTATACATGTGAAAAAGAAAGAAAAATTTAAATGGGAAAAGAGAAGAAAAAAAAAGGAGGGGGGAGAAAGTCACGTATATAATGGACTTCATTAGATGCCTTGAAAGAGGAATCTTTCGAGAGCTTTGAAAACAGTTCATTTATCAAAGAGCAAGTGGTATTATGAGAAAATGCTTTTAGAATATTCTGACTGAAGGTTTGAGTAGGATCTTTACATAGTTACGACAGGTTAAAGCTCTTAATTGCCCCAAAATGGTTTTAAAAAACCCTATTTTTACAAGCAAAAAATGTAATGCGCAGTAAAAACGCAACCACTCTCTGCCGCCCCCGCATGCTGCTTAGAAGAGCATAGGGAAAGATATATTAAAGAGACAGACGTCTTAAATTTGTCACTCGAAAACGTCGTGAGCTCTCAGACTATTACTATGACATACCTTTGCAGCCCTGATATCGGACATGGATCATTGTCAGAAATTCTTGGAGGTTGTTCTTTTTTCAACAGATTTGGATCATACAAATCAAAATCCCTTCTATGCTCAGGCTTTTGTTCGTGCAGACGAAACTGGTCAATTTTCCGGTTGGTCTTTTGTTTTTGCTCTTTCTCCTGTTGTTCTAGTTCCTCGGCAACATACGCTATTCTTCTTAGTTCTTCAGCTGAAATTAATTGAATATAGAAAATTCATTTGAAATATTACAAAAGGATATTTTCTGCTAATAAATGCACTTATTTTGGGTAAAAGTACTGAAAAGATTTTCTCTCTTTATTTTTAAGCAAATAACTGTCATCATAACTGATTATGTAAAAACAAGAAATTGAATTTAGTAAATTCATTATAAAATCTAAAATTTTTACATTGTATTATGATTTCACTAGAATTTATTCAATAAAATATTGCAGTAAATAATGTTCAAATCATGCTACTTTTCAAAAGTAAATACAGTGCTGGATTTAGTAGAGGGAGCAAGCCAGTATACTAGCCACAGCATTATACCATGTGTAACGAGAGGAGGCGGCTCAAAGTAAAATTAATTTCCCCCTGTCCGCACTTTTCCCCAGATGTTTGTCATAGTTACGGCGCTATGGACTTTTTCCCCGCTTAGCTTTTGCAACAATGGTTAAATGCAAACGGTTGAAATTGCTTTGTGCGCAAACTATTATCTTATTAAAAAATCAACATTTATGAAGCATAATTTTTTTTAGAAATTTTTGCTGTATTAATGTATGACTAGATTTGTTAGAAAACGATGGAAAATAACTGAGACATGAGGATATAAATGAAAGTGTAAGCCTTATTTGATAAACATAAAATAAATGAAATGTCTCAACAACCATGCATAAAAAAAATTAAACTTTTCTTTCCATGCAGACAATGCAAAATTTCTAAACTTGATACGCCTATTTTAAAGTAACCGAGTATAGTAAAATCCTAACACTAGTTTACTAGCAGTTATGAAATAAAACAATGAGAAAAAAAGCAAACAGTTAAAAAAAAAGTCACTGTACTAGTACATTTTGATGTCAATCTCTACTAATAATAAAGCTGAAAGTTTGTCTCTCTGTCTTTCCTTCTGTCTGTCTGTCTGTTACGCGCGTAGCGCCAAAACCGTTCGGTCGATTTTCATGCCACTTGGTACAAAATTAGTTTGTAGCATGTAGTTTTGCACCTCGAAGCGATTTTTTGAAAATTCCATTTCGTTCTTTTTCTATTCGAATTCTTAGCGGAAATTCGATAAAATAGGGAAGAAATATTTTATACACATTTTCAAGTCTTATGTCATTCGAAAGCTTGAAATTTTCTGCACAAAATGACGTTTTTTCGAAGTTTCTACGATCATCAGGAGAGCTGTAACAATTGTTTTTAGAATCCCGAAATTCAAGGCTTACCTTCAGTAAAGCAAGCCAAACGATTCTAAAATGGCTTTGCTCGCGAATAAAATTTGTTTGAAAATAGAGATGAAATGAATTATTTTATCAACGGAAATCAACTTTTCATGTTGTTACCATGGTTACGTTTTTATTTCGTTCTTTTTCCCTTAATAATTTTAAAAATGTATTTGTTTTTGTAACAATCCAAACTCCAAGCCTTATTAAAATTAGTCAAATGAAATATTAAAAACCGTGATAAGATGGCACCTGTCAATCAAATGAGAAATCGAGTCCTTTCCTTAAAATACAGGATACCATTCTAAATTTATCGTCTGCAAAACATATTTTACTTCATTACTAATTTATTTCAATATAAATTGCAGCAAATGGCTTGAGTGAACGAATTTAGCTTTTAATTTATCGTTTGCTGGTTGATCTTTGTCGATGTTTATTGTTTTTATTATCATTGTGAAGAATAATGCACGAAATTTCTATGACTAATACTTAAAATTTTTAGGATCAGTTGAGTTTAAAAGAAAAAATTGCTCCAAATATACTTTTGCAATGTGATTATTTATTGTTGGACTGTAATTTGCAGCAATAATTGCATTTAATAAATAATGAAAGACAATATTAAAAATTATTTTTTTGGCGACTTTTTTACAATTTGGCATTCAATTCTATTTCAGTATATTTACTTCTATCTTATTGCGATATTGCAACGTTCTTTCTAAAGTATGTCATTTCGGAAAATGTATTATTTTGTTTTTGAAGTTAGGAAAGAAAACTTTCTTCTTCTTTTAAACTTTGGTAAGATTTCTGTTGGTTTCTGTGAGCAACAAAATTTTTCTTATTTTTTCTTTTGGCTTATTTTTGTGCACCTATCTTTGGGGTTGCATTCGAATGTCCCCAAGGGGGTGATTTACCCCTTTTATGGGGTAATCAGGGCTTTCAATGCAGACCAAAGTGATATGAATTGGCGCGACCACTTGGCGATATCTCGCCAAGCTTTTGGTCACCAAGTGTTTGACGCCAATTTGGCGACATATCGCCAAGTTGGCAATCAATTTAGCGAAAAAAAAATTTTTTTGGGTTTAATTTGGCGCTATTGGCGATATTTTGCGAAAAACCTACTGAATGATGTTAAAATCGGCGATATTTAGGAGATTAATCATTGTAAAACATTTTTTTGCATTGTTTCGTGGCAAACTAGGGATGCAAATGTTTGAATTGTTATCTTACTCACTTCAAGCACTATTTTAGCACTTAAGGCATCTACTAAGAAATTTACACGTAAAAGGAAGTAGTGTAGGGTCCATACCAAATTTTTATATCATACTTTGAAGGAATTATAGTTGAATTATAACTAAAATAGAGTATTTTTTTCTGCTATATCATTTTTTTACAAATGAACTTTTAATTTTATACCACGGGCAAAGCCGTGCGGGTACCGCTAGTGCAATAATAAAATATAAAAATATCTCCTAGCTATCAAAAAAATCTGGTATGGACCCCACACTACTTCCTTTTACGTGTAAATTTCTTAGTAGTTGCCTTAAGTGTTAAAAAAAGTGCTTGGAGCGAGCAAGGTAACAATTCAAATATTTACTCCCCTAATCTGCCACGAAACAATGCAAAAAATATTTTACAATGGTTAATTTTCTAAATATTGCTGATTTTAATATCATTCAGTGAATTTTTCGCAAAATATCGCCAATAGCGCCAAGTTGAACCCAAATTCAAAAAATAATTTTTTTGCCAAATTGGTCGCCAAGTTGACGTCAAACACTTGGCGACCAAAAGGTTGGCGACATATCGCCAAGTGGTCGCGCCAATTCATATCACTTGAGTCTGCATTGAAATTAACACTGATTTACCCCAAAAAAGGGGTAAAACACCCCCTTGGGAACATTCAAATGCAACCACAAGGGGAGGTGCACAACTAGACCATTCTCAGAGCCTACATACCAAGCTAGAAGCTTCGACGGCATATAGTTTTTGAGTTATGCGACCCACATACATACATACTCACACACGTACATACAGACGTCACGAGAAAACTCGTCGTAATTAACTCGGGGGTGGTTGAAAAGGATTTTTCGGTTGCTTATATGTTGGTAGGTACATATGCACGTGCTGACAGGTCGAAAAAACTACTGAACATTCATTCGGGGGTGAGCAAAATCAAAATTTAGACTCAAATTTGAGTGATATTTTTTTTCGCGATCACAATACTTCCTTTACTACGTAAAAGGAAGTAAAAATTAGAGGAATATAGTGTTGAACATAGAATCTAATAAATTATAACTAAATTTGGAATCATCAACGCGACTCATAAATACATAAAATAGTTTTCATGAACGCGACATGAATGTGTAATCCCAAAAATTGTTTTGAAAGTGTGAACGAATTTCACTCAAGACTGAGAAGTAAACAATAGTTATTAGCCTACTTGGCTTCACAACTTGTTGCAGTTCAAGGTCATCTGTCTTTTCGTTGAGAGAATTACAATATGAAAACTTAAAAAAACCTACATTCAATGATTTTTTTATTGAATAAATTTCACTTTTAATTCAAAGGTCTTCTAATACAGCGTTTCTCTACCTTTTTAGAGCTGCAGACCGGCAAGAGCTTTCAATAATAGTTCATGGAATGGATTTTTATTTATTAATTATCATAATTATTATTTTGTTTTATTAATTTGATTTTTTTTCTTTATGAACTGTTCTGTTTTAAAAACATATTTTACACTTCCCTCTTCCTCTTTTATCATAAAGTGCCACACTTCATCTCATCATATGTCACACATAAACTGCATGTATGTATTGTTATAAAAATTATTATTATATTCGCCAAAATCTTTGATGTCACACTTCTTGTTACATTCTCCCTCTTCTTTCTCACAATTTTACAACCCCCCTCAAAACAAGACATCATTTGTAGACGACCCATATGTGAAAGATTATGACAACTGTAAAAAATTCCATACCTATTTTATTTTCTCTGTCTGCTTCTCTTGCTCTTGATAAAACTTTATCATGCATTTGATATTTTAGAGCATCCCCGTCTATCTGTTAGACATAATAGTTTATAATTTCAAATTACTTGAAAAAACAGGAAAAGTTTTTTTTCTTTAAATTATACATGTATCATAATGCAAATGTACAGAATATCATTATTATTTATGGTGCAAAAAATTAAAAAAGAGAGAGAGAGAAAGAGCAAAACAACTTGAAAATTGAGAAAACAGACAAGAGAAGGTTAAATAAAAAGATCCAAAACCAAACGAATGTGTGTAACAGAAATAAATTCATGGGAAAACGATTCAAGCAAGTTATTAAAAGACCCTTGATAAATGATAATTAATTTCATGAATTTGGATAATTCAATACATTTTGAAACTAATTTAAATTAACATGGATACAATCATTGTTTTCAAGTGAGAATGGAAAATCAAAGAAGAAAAAATAAAAATACTGATCATAATATACATAAGTCAAAAAACTATTTAAGATTAGTTAGATTTTTGTATATGATGTGTGTGTTGTTAGGAGGGAGAGGAGGAGAATGATACCCTTCTTTCTATAAGTTCTTGGATAGATTCTATTTTAGTAATTAAAATGCAAAACTAAATTGTAAAGTACAAGTAGAAACATTAACCATTCATTATATAACTAAATTTGAAGTAATGGAAAAATTAAATATAATAACAAAGTTAACGCTTTGAAACCTTACTCCAATTTGTCGCACTTTAGCATTGAAGATTCTCTGCTTTCGCTGTTCTTCTAAAATTCTTCGTCTATTTATACTAGCTGCTAACTTTTCATCCAAGGGAAGATTTAAGACCATTTCAGAATCCTAGCAACACACAAAAATTAGTTATGAAATACTTCTATGAGCAAAAATATAAATATTCATATCTATTTACATAATAATAATAGATACATCAATTTATATTAACATCAATATCAATATTAAGCTTTAGAAAATTTATATCAGTGCTATTGTTATGTGTACATAATGAAAGAAGTATGAGACTAAGAATAAGAAAATCACTTCACTTACATTTATATTTGTAACAAAACTACTTGACGATTAAAAAATAATTTTTCTTGATTTTCTTTAGATTATTATTTTTAAAAAATGAGCAACAAGTGCTACTTAGGAGCTATTTACCATCATAATACTAAAAATTCCTTCTAGAAAATCATTTCACTCTTTCATGATCAAGATTAAGATATTTGAGTCATTCTTTGTAACTTACAAATGTGCCGAGTATTAAGATGATTTCAAAGCTTACAACTTGTTTTTTTAAACAGAAATTAAGAGTAGTGAAATGTCCTATAGTCTCAAACTGAAAAATTTTAATAATATGAATTCAAGTTTTCATCATATATTTTGTTAAAATAAATAAATTAATTATTTAAATACATATTTGAAAAAATATAGAAGTACTAGTGAAGGTATACTTTTGATCCATTTAAAATAGTTTGCTATATAGAGATAAAACCCATGGGTGAGCTTGCAGGTGTAGCACAATTACTAACAATGCTGTATTTGTTCAGACAGCCATGCATTTCCAGAATTTTTCATCCTATTGTGGATCAGATGTCTGGATTAGCCACACCACAAAACATATGAACAATTTGGAGAAATATTTTTTTGGGAATTTTAATAAACTTAGTAGGCCGCTGGACATGTACTAACAAACAGACATAGATCCATAGAGGGACATTAAACGAACAAAACAAATAATCTTGCAAAAATACCTACACTACGATGATTTGTTATTTCAGGTACATATTTCCCCCCTTGCAAAATGTACATTTATTAAGTATGAAATTAACTTTGACACATGTCTCCTTGATTGCAATAAAATTAACTTCACTTTGTAAAATTGCTTCAGTTTTGAAACATTTAAGTTTTATTTTATATTGAGTATTTTTTTCTTTTTTAACAGCATTTACAAATCCAAGTTTTAGGGTTGCAAAGTATTTTAATAGCAATACATTAACAATTTAAATTAGTTTTAACATTATTAAAAGTCATAGCTCTTTTTTTAATTTATATTTTCAACCTTGTGGACATGCAAATTTCTATTTTTCTTATCTTGAAAAATAAATGTTAATAGAGATAAAAATCTGAAAATAAACAAAATAAATTATAACACTCGGAATTTGTTTCTTTAACTTTTAGAATTAAATCAAGAAGTCTCTAAACCTTCGTGGAAAGTTACCCTTTCTGCCATTGAATTCATGTTCAAATTTAAGCACGTAAAATAAGAAGATTATTAATATGAATGAATGCATAAGTTTGTTGAATTTATTTTTTAGATGAAGGAGACTAGCAAAACTGTGAACCCTTGAACTGATGGGGATATTTCTATAGTTGGGAGTTTAGGGTTGGGGGTCTTCAAATCTTTGGCGTGAATAATTGCATTTCAGCAATCCTGTTGCTTTATGGTAACCATATAGAATAGGCATTTCATGCTCTTTGTCCAACCCCGTTGAGGCCAAAAGTTTGACGCCAAAAACTTTAATTTCAATTCTCCAGAAAAATGCTAACTCATTTTACATATAAATAAGAAACTAAAACATTGACAATAAAAAGTTCGTACAACCTTTCAGACACACGTGTTTGATTCTTTTGCTTCCTCAAAAATTTTTGAAACAAAACTTCCGTTATTCAACTTATTATGATTATTCTATTTTGTATTCATTCATGCACCGGCACAGCATAGTTTCCGCCGAAGCGGTTGTCATAACAACAGCCAAGGGGTGTGAAGTTGTTTCAAATAAGTCTTGTGTTTAAGAAACTTTAGCAATGCAATTTTTGGGTTTTCCCTGCTTCCAGAAAGTAATGGCAGGATAAATAATGGAAAAACTAACTGACCATTCACAAATTTGCGTTTAGAAAAAAAATCAAAATTTTAAAAAAAAAGGAAGAAAAATATAAACAGTTAAAACTTCGAGTTGAACATAACCGTGAAATCAAAGAGCAGAAAGCTTCCGAAACTTGGTCGAAAATCTACGCGGAACGCCGTTGATTATGATGCGGACGGAATCTTTAATAATCTGATAATCATCACTTCACAGAAATTTTTTACTACTTCAATATGTTTCACAAGAATTTATTGTTGCTAATTTTGGTAATTTTTCCTGTTACTCTATTATATTCATCGAAAGGTACGTATTTTTTTATCCCACATATCTGCGGTCTCATTCTCTAATTTGAATGTTTTCGTTGGGGCAAAGTGTCAGCGCGTTATGACGTGGCTTGACCCGACAAAATAAAATAAAGTATGAATTCAATTGAGTGCAATGAAAACTTACTCATAAGACTTAAAAATGTATAAATTTTAAATATTTTCTCAATTTTTTGAAGTGCAGTTTAGACGAGAAATGTACTTAATATTTTCTTATGCGTGCTAAGTATCATATTTAAAGTTTTCTTTTGCATGTAAATCTTCAAGACTTTAAAATAGTTTTGGTAATTTTTGCCAATTTCTAATTTGTTTTTCTGTTATGTGAATGGTAGTTAATAAAAGTTTTATCCCGTAAGTTTTTGCTTCGACACAAAAATAAGTACAATTGCACAAGATAATTGGAAAGAAATTTTTATAACTGCGTTTCTCCAGTAAAATATGAAGTGATTTAAATATAAATCCTATAAAAGAACTAGGTCAATGCACCCGAATGCGGAGGCCCATTTAAGGGGCGTGCTTCATAGTATCGTGCGTTGCTACGTGCAGTGTTTACTGCCTTGTTGGAAGGGGGAATCATTATATCTTGAAGCACTTAAAACGTTTGCGAAGTATTATGACAAACTAACGGCACCAAAGCACTTATCAAATTTTTCCAGAACAATATTGCTGAAATTTTATATTAAATGGTTTTTTTCAAACAAACCAAGCTACTAAGGAAGACTAAACATTCCATCCAAGTGAAAAAGAATCTTCCTAGTAACTAATTTAAACTACTGTCGGCCCCACTAAAACGAATAATTTCGATTCCAAGAAATATTATTAGGTTAAACGGGGTATTTGTTTAAGTGGAGATTTTTAACATAGCGTCTATGGCTGGGAAATATTCGGTTCCAGGATAAAAAAATGTACTTATAAATGAAAAATGTATACTTTTTGCTACAAAACTCCAAAATTTGATATAAATCCGAGCTAGTTTAGTTTTTGCTGTCCATGTCCTGTTTCTCAAAGAACTGCCCAAAAATGTTCTGTATATTTGTAAATAAGGGTAGTATAGAAACACAGTAGAACAGCAATAGTCATTGTCAGGGTGTCAATGATTTAAATCAATTGATTTAAATCAGTGATTTAAATCGCGATTTAAATCAATTGATTTTTAAAAAAAAATCATTGATTTAAATCACTTTTTATTTTAATCCTTGTAAAATTCTCTTGGACAATCCCAATTTCATTATTTTTGACATTTTCTTTTAGAGCTTTGATTTCCATCTAATAAATGGAAAAGTAATCCTATTCAGCCCCCTCCACAGATAGTGGAAGGTTGCAGTCCAAATAATATGAATGCGCAAATAGTATTTGTTTTGTCTAATATGGAAAATAAAGAAAATATGCAGCTGCAGGGCAGGTGTTGCAAAGAGTAAATTGAGGGGGAAGGAACATGATAGGATGTGTGTGATATACTTTCAGTAAAAGAAAAAACAAAAACAACCAGACAGAAGATGAATTTTCTGTCTTGGATTACCAACTTGAGGGGGCAGTCCTTATTAGTGGATGAAATGGAATTTGATTCTGTCTTTACAAAACAAAAGCAAAATAAAGAGGGGGGGCTGAATGAAGTGAGAATTAGGTTGATCTTTGTGCCCCATTTGATTTTTATCCTAGCTAGCAGACAGGATTATTTTATGATTGGCTCCTAACACTTTTTCCTGGGTTCCTTACTGGTGAAAAGCATTTTTTCATTTTTTATAAGTCTGACTTCTCTCCCAGTCCTTCACCTATAACCTAAAAATCAATTAATAACTGAAGCTTCTAACTTTTTTTAAAAAAATAAAAAAAATCCGATTTAAATCAAAAAAATCGGATTTAAATAAAAAAAATCTGATTTTTTTGATTTTTTCAAAAAAATCATTGATTTTTTTACACCCTGGTCATTGTTGTGGGTGGATGTGTTTCAGGAATTATCTGTTCAAAATACAATATTTAATTCGCAGTAAGAAAAATACAATAAATTTTTGTGTGATCAATTGAAATTTAGTGATGGGTATTAATTTTTACAACGCTAAAATTAGTACAAGTAATATAGGTTTGCAGAACTAGATTCTAAAATATATATTTTTAAATTTTAGGATTTGTAAATGCTCAAATAGATTTAAATGATGATGAATCGGAAGCAGATATTGAAGATTCACAATCTGATACTGAAAGTTCTATTATTGGAAAGGTTAGTTTTATTTACTGTATTTTAATAACATTATAATCATCTACTATATGGCTCTGACATGGAAACAACTTTATATGGCTGGTTTATTTTCTTCTTTGAATGATAGTGAATATTGTTTTTGAGTACTTTTCTGTCACTGACATAGATTAATTGAAAAAAGTGCCAGATCTGGAGGGAAGAAAGTTAAGGTTCTTGATCCAGGTTTAAAGTTTTTACTATTCCCATATTTTTTTTCTTTAAAACTAAACATAAAAACACTTGGAAGAAGATGGATATTTTCCAGTGGCAGTTTATTTGCACTCTCTAAACATTATACTAGTACTTCTCGCGCAACCGTTATCATCCCTGTAGCAGAATTTTTTTCAGCTTTCTGCGACAAATTTTCTACAACCTATTTCTTTCTGCAACACTAGAATATTCTTCAATAATAAATATAATTATGCAACTCTCTTTCAGTAACACAAGGTGTTTATGTTTATAAAAATATTAACATTAACACTATAGATTCATATGTTTTTTTCTGGTGGTTGTGTTATATTATTTTTTTCTTACGTTTCTTTCCCCTCTCAATCACAAAAATAATTCTGCATCCTGACACTGTGACAATGTCGTCGTGTCGGCAGCTTTCTGCCACAGAGGTTCTTATGAGTGTCCAGATTTGACCTGTGTTATGGTGACCCAGGGGTATGTCAAGGATTTTTCACAAGGTCCGTTTTTTGTGAAAAACTAAATAATTTTGTGAAAAATCAAATTGTGAAAATCAAATATTTTTGTAAAAAAAGTAAATTTAATAAATAAAATAAAATGAAATCATGCATATAGTAATGTATTCGAGGGGGGGGGGTGATGCAATTGCAAAATTGAAAATTAATATTATAATAATTGAAACAAAAATGAACATCCATTCACTTTCTGACACATTGCACTCTTAAAAAACACGGGATTTTGTTTAAATTTTTGAATTTTATAAAAATGAAACATTTATTTTCCTGTTAAAAAAGCGTAGTTATCACCTAATATGCGAAAAATCCTATTCCTGTAGCACATGCAAAGAGATTCAATTTTCACATCAAGAGCATAAAAACGTCTGACAGAAGAATTTTTTTGCTAAAAAATTTTTATTTGCCGCCTAACATGGAGTAATTAGCTTGAAAAATGAGTAAAATTCGATTTTCATATCGGATGCAAAGAGATCGCATTTTTCAAAGTAAAAGCATCAAACTTATAAAAACTGTAAATAAAATAATTTATTTATAAGTCAAACAATTCTAGGATTAAATTTCATTACGTCTTTATGATGAATGTTATTAATAATAACCGAAATATTCGCGAAAATTCGGAGGAAAAAATGCGGAAGTAGGGAGAGAGAACAAAACGGACAATACCGGGCTCCCAATCTTAACAGACGAAAAAATGCATTAATTCCTGTATATAACCGAAATACCACACCTGTAAGCATCAAATGAAAATTTTCCAGATAATTTTCTGCCAAAATAAGGTCAAAATATCGCACCAAAAACGCTAGATGGCGATAATTTTAAAAAGTTGGTAACTATCAGAAGCAATCTGTTTGGAGTTATAAAATTCAATTCATTAATATGCGCTACTACTATTATTATTATTATTTTCTTTTTTTTTGGAGTCATGAGCAGGGAGAAAAATCCTTACCCTGCATTTTTAGAGAAATCTATAACAGCAACATCGTAGCACATCATTTTGATTTGCATTATTAAAACAAAACTACCTTTTAAGTTGTTAATTTCTATAAAAGAAATCAACAAAAAGTGCTACATTTGACTATATTAAAGATATTTCACTTTCTGGAGCATCACAGGCAGGAAGTGTGCAATTTTTTTTTTGCATAATTAGCAGAAGCATGCATTAGCAATGTGATTCTCTTCTTTCTTTAATTTCAGAAAAGTCCCCAAAAATTATAGGCTGTTACATGGAAATATGCTATGTTATGCGTTATTTTGATTTCAGATTTGCTTTTTCAATGAATAATTTATGAACTGTCCGTTTTGTTTGATCAGCATTTTGTGAAGGGTCCGTTTTGCTGGATCAGATTTTTATGAAGGGTCCGTTAACGGACCCGAATATCCTCTGGCCAGACCCCTGTGACCCAAAAGGAATTTTCAAAATTTGTATGTTGTGTTCAAGTAGTTTTATAATTAATTGTTTCACTTTAAATGCATTCATATGTATGATTTGCAGTCAAATCCTGTTTTGGCAAAGTCCATTACAGTGAAAATCTCGTTTTAGCAAAAGCTACCGTAATTTCGGGTAGATAAGCCGCCCTATCGTATATGCCGCATGTACAATAATGAAGTACATAAAAAAAAAAGTTCATCAGATAAGCCACCCTATCGTATACGCCGCAGAAAAGGGAATCAAACATGGCGCCTCTGACGTTCATCTAGTCTGCCAGCCTCTTCTCTGTTTATTGATACGATCTTTTATGATACTGTATTTTATTTTCTACACAAATACTGATACATAAATTCAATTAACAATAATAAACAAATGAAAACCTTACCTTTTGACTTTCCAAAAACGAAAACTCTATCAATGTAATTACTGATTCAATAAACTTTTTTTCATTTTGAAATTTTTTTATTATAATATATAGAGGAAAATTGAAAAAAGAGTCACATTAAATACAATAAAAACAGATAAAATATTTACACTTATATGTACACATATTATATACACTTATTCAAATCCCTCAAAATCAGATTGTTCACTATCCGAATTGAACAAAGACATTAAATTTTCATCCAGTTCGTTCTCCTCGTCAGAGTCACTATATTCAGCATCGCTGAGTCCTTCATTCGAAAAAAATTTCGGCTTTTGCAAAAGCCACAATTATTGTAGAGGCCCGGACGGCCTGCCAAGCGTCGTGCACCCACATGGCGACTTCCTCACACGAGGCTTTGCGCATCCGCCCTGCAGCGGTGAAGGAGTGGAGTCCACTTCGCATCCACTCCTCCCATTTTTTGCGAAGCTCGCATTTAAACACACGATTTATAGTCAATTCGAGGGGCTGGAGAACTTTGGTCAACCCCCCCGGGATGACCGACAGTTCGGAGTTCATCCGCCTGATCTCCGTCTTGACTGATGGCATTAAATGAGCGCGCATTGAGTCCAACACTAACAATCCTTGAGGACGAAAAAATGCACCCTTCCGCTTCCGATATACTTCCGCCAACCAAAAGAGCATCATATCCTCACACATCCAGCCCTTTTCGTTGGCGGCAATTACAACTCCTTTAGGGAAGTTTCCCTTGGGGAGAGT
>JAXGGA010022853.1:0-14329 GCA_038373865.1 Uloborus plumipes
TCTTGATTATCTGAGACTGAAAATTATGTCAAACATACCTTTTTAGCACTTAGAGCTGATTTCGAAAAGCAAAATATACCCCTCTCATCAGATGAAATAGACACGTAAAAAGTAATTAACGAATAATAAAGTTTTGTCGCACCTTATAAAGAGTGTAACTGTCACAGTTCCTCCGTAGAAAAAATCCTCCATCGTTTTCAAAAAAAAAAAATAATAATAATAACAATAATAATAATATAATAAATAAATAAAAGTACAAAGAGCATCAAAACACATTTTATCAAAGAAAGAAAAAAAAAAAGAAAAAACAAACTCGTCCGTTAATAAAATGTCTCGAATTTCACTTTTAATCCGTTGCCAGTTGTTAAATATAAATAAAGAATAAAATGTTCTCGTGAATGAAAAATTTTTGTTACAAAAAAAAAAAACGACTGCAATAATAATAATAATAATAATAATAAATAAATAAAATAAAACAAATGAATAAATAAACAAAAAATCGTCTGCACGTTCAGTCTTTTTTTTTGAGCCTGCATTTCCGCCATGTTCGCGGAGTCGGAATCAGAGTCCTCACAGAAGATTACTCATAAAAGTACTTTACAAACATTATTTATCAAAACCATTTTCTTACAAAGTTAGTTTGAAGGAAATCCGACTTTAAGTTCAGGATCAACATTTAACTTAAATTCCCGTAGACGCTAATGTTAATTTTTTTTTTCTGAACGGTTCAATATTGAACGAAAAATGGTTCAAATAAAAAAGCGAAATATGGGAATGTATGGGATAGCCTCTCCGAGATCTTTCAAACAAAAAAAAGTTTATTTCATTCGGACGGTTCACTCAAAAATTAGGTGGGGAAAGGTTGCTTGAACGGTTCAATGTTGCACGAAAAAAATGTTCAAATTGAAAATTTAAATACGGTAATGAAGTATCCTTGCTGAGATCCTTCGGATTAAAAAAAAAAGTTTATTTAAATCGGACTGTTCACTCAAAAGTTATTAGGGGTGACAGCTTGCTTGAGCGTGTTCAAATCGGAAATGTAAATACGGGAATGAAGTATCCTTAATAAGATATTTCGAACAAAAAAAAGTTTGTTCAAATCGGATTGTTCACTCAAAGGTTAGCATCGCGGGACATGTTGTTTGAACGGTTCAAAGTTGAACCAAAAATTGTTCAAATCGAAAAATCAAATATGGGAATGAGCTGTACTCGCCGAGCTCTTTCGAACAAAAAAAAGTTTATTCCATTCGGACGGTTCACTCAAAAGTTATTAGGTGGGGAAAGGTTGCTTGAATAGTTCAATGTTGAACCAAAAATGTTCAAATTGAAAATTTAAATACGGTAATAAAGTATCCTTGCCGAGATGCTTCGAACAAAAAAAAGTTTGTTTAAATCGGACAGTTCATTCAAAAGTTATTAGGGGTGACAGCTTGTTTGAACGGTTCAATGTTGAACCAAAAATTGTTCAAATCGGAAATGTAAATACGGGAATGAAGTATCTTTGAAAAGATCTTTCGAACGAAAAAAAGTTTGTTCAAATTGGATTGTTCACTCAAAAGTTAGCATCGCGGGATAGGTTGTTTGAACGGTTCAAAGTTGAACCAAAAATTGTTCAAATCGAAAAATCAAATATGGGAATGAGCTGTACTCGCCGAGATCTTTCGAACAAAAAAAAGTTTGTTCAAATCGGAAGGTTCATTCAAAAGTTATTAGGGGGGGACAGACAGACAGACCGACCGACACACAAATTCCCCATCTCAATACCCTACTTTCAAATTTTTAATTTTTCGATATTCATTTTACCTTTTTATTTTTTTTAACTTGGCGATATTTTTTGAACTTGGCGATATTTTTTTAACTTGGCGATATTTTTTAGATGCATTAAGCTACTTTTAATACTTTTTTCGTCTTTCTTTTATTTTTAACGGGAAAGTAGGCTAAAAAGCAGTGTGCAAACGGTGCGACTACACGGGGCCACTAAGCGTAACATACAAGGATCCCGCAAAAGCAAGCACCAATACTTAGCAAAAGTTAAACATTATTTTGCGTTGACTTAAAGGGAAAGAATAGAGAAAAGGAAGTCTACAAAGTATTGGAAGTCATGGGCATGGGCTTCACTTTTAATTAGCCAGGTCCTGATAATAACCTATTGCTTATAAACCTTGCCCACTTAGGGCCCTGCTCCACATCAGCGTAAAACGCGACCGAAACCGAAGGCAGAAACCGAAAATCGGGGTACTTTCCATAGGAGCACTATGTAATCCATTTTACGTTTCTGCCTTATTTTTCTGCTTTACGTCAATATGGAGCATGGCCCTTAGCCAAAAATCTATGTTTTACGATTCACAAATATTCTAGTTCAAGCCAGAAAACAACGTTTTTGGTTGGTTGGTTGGTTCTATTGTGTTTAATGACGCAAGAGCCTTTATAGGCTGTACTGGGCCAAACGATGGTTATGCTTGAAAAATGAAGCTATGTCAAATTTAAAATTATTTAAAATGCAATGAACTTAAAACTTAAAAATCGAAATCATTTCCAAATGTATAAAAAGTTTAAAATTCTAAATAATAAGGCAAAAGAAAAACCTCAAACAATTTTGACTAAAACCTGCTACACAATTAACGAAACAAGGACAACACAAACAAGAAGTCAGATAAAACCACTAAATTAGATAAATAAAGCCAATCTCATTAAAAAAATGAGAATAAATTCATAACGTTTTTAAAGTGATTTTTCTAAAATGTAAATGAAACATAGGCGTTTGAAAACCTGTATCCCTTCCACCTTCACTTCTACTCTAGCTGCCAATACGCTAAACAATGATTTATACGGCGAAGCATATGCGTTTAAACCCTAGTTAGAATGCGGTGCTGAAAGGTAAAATCACATCAAAAAATTTATGGTCGCGCACTGACTTATAATGGTACGGTTTTATTACGTTAGGGGGAGATAAAGCTTTTGTTTCATTTTTATTTATGATTTCCTGTCACGAAATTGTGAAAATTTATTGCCATTGTCGTTCCATTACGTGACAGGTAGAAATCTACCACCTGTGATAAAAGACATTATTTGATTGTGTTATAAACTGGTGTGTTTGCTAGTTCAGACCTCGTTAACAAACTAATAAATATAAAGAACCAATTTGTTAATAATTTCTTTCGATACCTTCAGCTACTTACTTACAAATTTAACTCTAGTTTTGTACATTAGTAACGAGTTTAATGTGTTAGATTAAATATTTAATTTATTGTTAGATTATTTATTTGTTTAGCAAGTTGTGATTGTTTTTCTAATAGTAAATATTTGTCTAGGTGAATGACCAAATGTCATGTTGCTTATTTGCTCATTATTTGAGGTAGTTTCGAGTTTGAAAGTTCAAGATTACCTTCATCGCTCCTCACGAATTTTGGTACGTAAATGCTATTTTTTACAACCGAAGTACCCAAGTACAAACATTTTTGAAAAAAGTTTCATGCATAGTTTAAAAATGCATTCCTATTAAGCGCATTGGCATGAACTCCAAAGATCGTATTATGTCAAATCGGTATTTTGCTTTATCAATGGAGGAGCAAGGTTAAATTTATCCATTACTTGACATTTAAGTGTGCAGTTACTAAATAGTAGTCTACATATTTTTAAATTTCACTCAGAACATTTGTACCAAAAATGTAATTAATTCACTCAAGTGGTTCTTTCTGAAATATTTTTACCACATTGTAGGTTTTTATCACCTTATTTGTAGCCAATAAAAAAATAATAATAAATAAATCGAATAGTTTCAAATTAGAAACAACACACTACATACTTCAGTGATATATTAAATAGTAAATTACCACCCCTAAGCCAGGGCAAATGGCAGAACTACATAAAATATACCACGAGCTCGGCCATGTCATCCAAATAGTGCAGTTTCATCCTCATTAGGAATCATCAATGTAGTGATTCTTAACAAGGATGAAACTGTAAAGATGATATGGCCGAGCTGGTGGTGTATTTTTTTAGTGATATAGTCAGTATAATCCGAAATGCATATTATAATATTTCAAAATGCTGATAAAATTTATCCATAACTAGCTTATTACCCGGCGTTACTCGGGTGATTATTAATACAACATAGCTCTAAAAAAATATTTGAAATAGGTGTGCCTTAAATTGATAAAGCATTGTTAATCGGAATCTTTGTTGGAAAACACTCATCTTTAAATTTCTTAAATTTTATCAATTTGTTTGATTAAATTCCTATCTCTATTACTCTATCTATTCAAAATTAAAAGAAAATTGCCAATTCGAGACAAAAAATTTGAATTTTGAGTTCTTTGGGATTTTTTAGATTTTTAAAACCCAGCCTATGTGAACTCTCATGCATAAAGGAACCTTTATGCCAAGTTTGAAGAAAATCCGACGAAAACTGGATTTGTATGAGGAACAAACATACAAATATACATCCATCCATTTATATATATCTCTCTAATGCCATTTCAACTTATCTAGAAACGCACTTGGGCATAAACATTAGAAATATATTCAAAGATGTTCGAATCTCAAAACTACCAAGAGATTTAATGCCACGCATAATTCTTGATACCTAAATTTTAAATACCGATAGAGTGTAAGCATTAATTATGAAATCACAAGCAGCTAATTAGATTTAAAAGTGATAGGGGAAGTTTTAATTGAAAATGATTTTGTAAATGATTTATTTGAGGGATAAATTTTGAAGCTTTACTAACATTTAAATCCAAATTTTGTATGGAGGGATCTTGTTTAATAAGCTGACATTTTGCGAGAAAATTACTTCGAAATCTGATTTGCATCAATTGTGTTGTTTTATAATTATGCGTTATTTTCTACATAATAAGCACAAAAATAAAGGTATATTGAAACAAATTGAATAAGCATAACTCTGGTATAATGACATTTCCTTGTTTATACTTAATGATATTAACAATATTTCATAAAACAGCTACCTTATCCTTCTATTAAATGTTATGTATAACCACAATTTTAATGAACATTTAAGGTTCTTTTTAACCGCTTACGCAACAAGGAAGGGAATAATAAGCTTGACGTATCTGTGTATCTGTCTGTGGCACAATACAGACTAAACGGATGAACCGATTTTTTTTTTTTTTTTTTTTTTTTTTTTGTTCAAAGGTGAAGCGATCAACATTGTTCTTAGCTAGATCGCGTCTTCGGATGACATTAATTAACAAAGATATTAGAATTCTTTTTAAAAAATTTCGCGATTTTTTAAGTGAAAATATGTTGGAAAATTTAAGACAATAGAATCCAAAATAAATAATAAAAAAATGTTTGCGCCTGCCTGATGAGATGTGTTCAGAATTTCCATTATAAAATAGAACTCGAACTATAACGTTCTTTAGCAAATGCGACTAAGGCTTAAATCTACATGTCATTGTTGGCCGACGAGGAAAGGAAACTCAAGGATTTAAAATGTTTATCTGTTGCCAGTTTCTATTTGCTAACAATTAAAATATTTGTAATTGATTTTAGTATAAGAATTTTTAGTTTTCCTTCTTTATTCTGCTTTTGCGACTAGAAAATTTTACTATACTAGAGGGCAACTTGACACTGAACGTCACCACGGGCGGAGCCAATAAGAGCTCACAAGCAGTCAGCGATCTCCTCTAATTCGCCAAGTAGGCTGTGGCGTTTTATCTAGCTCGTTTTTCATTGGCTAAGCAAACGTCACGCTGACGTCACGATGTTGTTGTCAAGAAACGTTGCAGTCGAGTATAGTAAGGATTATCTTTTCTTTTCTCTGTTCACCATATCCTCTCGAAAACAAGTAAATATATTTAGATTTAAAATGCTTTATAACCAGAGAAGTTCGTTTTGATATGAGATCTGCAATCAGTGTCAGGGGTTGTTTAAATTTATAATTTAATCTTAGTACTTGTTAGCAGCAGTACTATTTTACCTTCTGAGATTATTGGTTCGTTACGATGAAACTGCCTTTTAGTTAAAAAATCGAGATTTACTTAGATCAATCGATTCATATTGAAAGATGATTCAATTTTTATTGAGTGTAAAATTAGCAGCTAAAAAAGCATTCCAACACACATTGAAGAAAATAGACTTTACTCGACTATCGTAGACAACAGTCTTTCCTGCAATTCATAATAATTAGCTTAGTAAAGGAATTAAGAAAGAACTACCGTGTTTGATGGAAGCGAAAAAACAAAACATCAAATGGAACAATTACTATCGAACTCCTAAAGGATCTACTTAAGAACATCCAAGTACTATTCCTCTTTCGTTTCGATATGTGTATTGAGCTATTTCTATAATAACCTCCGCTAAGTCTGGCTATCTGAGGTGTTCTTAGAGTTCTTAAGTGCAAGTGGTATTGTACTTTTTCGCGGTCTTTATGTAATATGGAGTAAAATGGTGCAACCAAAACGCTTTTATTGATTGTAAAACATTTAGTTTTGCCATTTATTGTTCAGATTGTTAAAGCGAGCTTACTTTACGAAAATGATGGTAATTGTTTAGTAGGGCAATATTTAATAATCATTTTAGCTTGTTTTTGTGGCATAGGGGAGAGGAGAACAAAAACGACATTTTGTATATTTTTCAGTATTAATTTGAGATATAAAAGAAAACAAGTGCTATACATGAGAAATCGAACCATTGCTAATATTTTCATGCAGTTATCTATCTTCTTCAACAGTGAATTCCACCCAGAAAAATAAGTCTAAATATGTTACATTTAGTTCACATCTGCCTCAGTGAGGAAGTAGTTGTAAACACATCTGGGGCACAAGTAAACACGAATACATAAATGGAATAAAATACTCCTAAGCATATTTTTAAGTACACTGTTTATAATATATTAACAAACACTTACAATGAAAATATCAAGGTATTTATTCAACATGATTAATTGACTCAATTCAACGAACATTGTAGATTTCAAGTTTTACAGAAAAAGAAGCAAAAGATGCAGTTCGACATGTGCCACCTAAAATTGTAGGCGGTGGTAATTTCAGCAGAATAATATCATCAGAGTTTACCATAGAAGTATCATCGGATTTTGGAAACATAAAAGTTTCATACATAGTGAATTTTTGCCTTTTTGATAGTGACTTCTACGAAGACAAAATCCTTCACTGCTAAATTTTATGCTGCAAGGCGGACTTTTATGGTGCAAAGCTAATATGAATAAAATTCAAATCATAAAAAAATGGTTTTGGGTGTGTTTTTACTCCAAGAACTAGAACGTGAAATTTTACTGGCATCTTCCAAAACAGAAGATCTTATAATAACTAAAAAACGAAATGGTTTAGATCGTTGGAATTTCAGTCTGGATAGAGTACTTGTGCAACCTACAATAAACTTTTCCAGATTTTTTTTCCATGTTAACTGGGTAAAGTATCGTTTGTTCACATGTGCCCCATGTTTACATGTGCCACCCCCCCCCTCTCATCTACTTTAAACTACTTTTGTATTGTCCAACGGCGCTCTGCAGCCTGAGTAAGCTGCTCGGTTTCCGGTTTCAATACGTTCCCAGTTTAAAATTTGTCTTCGATTTTTGAGATATTTATGAACGTACGTTTTCAAAAAACCTAAAATAATGATAGGAAAGCAAATTGTATAAGGATTCAGCGTAATATGCATTAAAATAAGGCTTAAAAGCTGATACTTCATAGTGCCCCCCCCCCTCCGACGCTAACTGTGTAATTAATTTCGGGCTTACAGGCCCTTTTCCATGCACTGGTTTGAGTGACCAGTCTAAGAGTTGCTTCAGAGTACAAAGAAATTCGAAGTAAAAGTCAATATCGTACAACTTCTTAATTTTAATTTTCATTGTATGTGGTAATAATCTCATATTTGATTTAATGGCCCTGATGGCTCAATAATTTCATACCAGAGCTGCACTACCAGAGCTGCACTATATTATCTCCAGTATTTTTGCCTCTGATTGGTCTACAAGCCAGTCATAGTCAATACCTTATCAGGATTAAGATAAAATCTTTATTCCATAGACTTTTTTTTTTTGAATTAATTTGTGTCCAGAAGAATCCGAAATCAAGTGAAACGTCATTCAAAAACACACTGAAGGAGTTGGATTGAACTAATTTTCTTATGTGTGATACCCGCTAATTCGTCAAGGATGCAAGACACGCCATCTCACAAGTTCAGGATTAAAATATCTAACTATTTAGATCAAGGAACTATCTTGGATAAAAAGCACATTAGCAAAGATTTAGAAAGTTTTCACAGAACTAACAGAAAATTTGAATCCAGTTGATGGTAATTTCACGTTAAAAAATATAAATCATTAACATCCCTTAGAATGACTGAAAGCAAAAATAAAACCTACTTCTCTCTAGAGTTATGCAATGCAGGCGCAACTAAATTTCTTTAGAACAATATTTTAAATGCTTCCGAAATTATTTACCTTTAGCGCCGTTAACAGTTAAGTCTAAAACAGCAGCCATTTGTTTAAAATGTTAATCTCTTAATAGCGAAACGGGAAACTAATACCCTTAATTGGACTGAGGAAATTACAACTTCAAGATACACAGGAGCCCCTAATTGCCCATGCTGGTTTTTTGCCGCGATAATGGCTTTAAATTTCCTGCATTTTTAATGAAATCGAACCTGCCACCAGTTTCTGAATTCCATTAGGAGTTCCTGGCGATTCTAAACAAATATTTGGCGGAATAATTGTTATGTGCCGGCAAAGTGTGCGTTCTTTAATTAAATGGAGAAATTTTAAGGGAACATATACTTAAGGATAGCGTTTTAGTGGCTGTTCAATAAAATATTTCTTTGCTGTCAAGTTAAAATAAGCTGTTAAATTGAAGGGACAAGTGGATAAAGATGATATGTGACGATTTTTTTCATTTCTAGAAAAAGCTTTCAAAAAAATGTTGTGGTTTTTTATTTAATGGATTTTTCTCTACGGTAATATGGGGAAATATTCTTAGTTAGCAACCATTTCTATGACATGGGGGACATGATACTGATTGACTTACCACCTTCATCCATGGTAAAAAGTAAGTTTTAAAAATTGTCACATATCTTTATCCACTTGCCCCTTCAATTATGCATCAACGTTCGCATGTATTTGGTGCAAGTTGATTTTAAACTTAGCCTAGATTCAGAAATAAGTGAGAAATAAAAATGCAAGCTTACAGACAGAAATATAAGTATTTTAAGTAATCTAGGTCCAAATGAAATCAAGGGAAATTGAAAGAAAGGTTTTCTAGTAGCTGAAAAAATCTGAAAGAATGGTGCGATGAAACTGTCATTTTTTTAAGACCTAAAATTAAATGAAATACATTTAAATTAAAAAACAAAACAAATTGCACTTCAAAAGTTTTCTACGATTAAATATTATTAAAAATATAGAAAGTCTCTTTTTTGATACCGGGTAACTTAACCCGATCAAATTCATTTTTAAAGAAATACAGTAGTATTTTATGCAGCATGAATAAATTTCTTCTAGTAAGGGATAGATAAAAATTTTTAAAGGAAGAAAAGTTGGGATTAGAAAATATCTCATATCCTTTAAAAGATAATATGATGCCTACGTATTTATTTGAAGTGAATCATGAGTTTAAAATATAATGAATTGATATTTTTTTATTTTAGTGCGTGAATGTTACACGTTTTATATAATAAACTTGTTGAATAAGAAAACGTAGCCGCATTGTGGCAAATTGAGATAAATGAAGAAAAGCGTATTTCAACTGTTTTTCGTTAGTTTTGCACAGAAACGATTTTCTGTTCGTAACTTTTTAAAACAAAACGAAAAAGGTTGCTGATCTATTTTTCCAATTTTGACATAAAACGATTTATTTCAAAATTGGGCTGGGGGGGGGGGGCAAAAAGAGTATATGTTTTTAAAACTCCCTTTGTAAATGTATAAGTTCAGAGTCTTTTTGGTTTTTTTCATTTAAATGAACTAGTTTAAATTTGCTACAGCTATAATATGGAATCTAAAAAGAAATATTTATAAGGAACTACCCAAGTAGTATACTTTGTTTTTTAAAGGTTGTAAAATGGTTATTAACGTTGTGACAACGTATTAAAAACGTTTATAAAACGTTTAAACGTTTTTTGTGCTACCTGGGTAGCTTATTACCCGGTGTTGTCCGGTATTGCATTATGTTTAACTTATTTCATGCCAAAATGAAACAGTTGGAGAATGTTTTGAAGCAAATGCAGTAGACATTTAGTATTTCGGAGTCATTACTATATGGTAGTTCCTGTGAAGATTATTTTTCATTGGTTAGATTAAATTACCTAGGTTTGCTAAATTTAAAATGCTGCTCATTTTCAGAGGGAATTTTACTGGTAAATAATCGTTATATATAGTGATAAACTTTCATAGGATAAATCTATGTAGACATTCTCATTGCAGTGTGCCTTATTCGCCTTTTACGCCAATATTATTCTTAGTTGTTGACATTGAAAACAAGTGTGTTTGCCCAACAACATGACAATGCAAAAATTTAGTTTTTGACAAAAAGTTCAAAAACCGCCACTCCAGACAGACTGCGAAAGCACATCTGCAGGCAGTGGTTCGAGTATTTGAGAGAACGAACTCAATGTTTACGCTTCTTGATTATTGCTACTGTCAATATGAGCGTAGCGAAATTCACTAGACCGCAGTCTATAACATTTACTTCTCTAAATTCAAAAGACAGAAATTCAGAGCAAGTAAACAAGATATGCCCCCCCCCCCCGCCCAATTATTTTCAGAATAAATAGTAATCAACACAATGCTTTTTCTTGTAACATTTATTTCACTCAGTTAAAAAGCGAAATAATTTATAATCGGTAGACATTTTGTTTTAGTTCTAGTATTTTTCCCCCTCGAAATGAAAGTAACATTATGAATAACCTGAAGGAAAAAATACATTTTTATTCAGCCTTAATGAGTCTATTTCTCTTTCTGAGGCTCAAGCTGAAAAAAGAAATTGGGAACAAATGAAAATCCCTTAATACCGGATTCATTGAAACTAATGACAGAGCAATAAAGGGAGAATTCTGGTCTGAAGCTTGGATTAAGCAGCTATAAATGGAGATCAGCTAGTCTAGACTGCCATTTATTTGCCAATTTTCATTTAATATTGATCTTAATATCCGTGGTGAAGTCGAGAAAGCTACAGAAAATCCTTGTAATCGGACAAAAAAAAAAACTGTTGTGGACAGAACATTATTTCTTTGCACCTCTAAGCAATAATATGCATATATTTTTAATAACTGAAAAATTATTTTCGTTAAAACATGAAACATCAGAAATTCTTCAACTGCTCACAAAAGAGTAATACAGGGGCATTGAGATTTTCGTTTCGCATACATCAATCTCTATAAGTTAACCTTATCTAAATTGATCACAAAGTATTCCACTGCAAGTGGTCAACTCGCACAAGTTTCACTGTATATTAACCTCTATAAGTTGACCTCTTGTCTAAGTTGACAACAAAAATACTGCACTGCAATTGGTCAACTCGCACAAGTTTCACTGTATACACCTCTATACTATATAAGTTGACCTCTTGTCTAAGTTGACAACAAAAGTACTGCACTGCAATTGGTCAACTCGCACAAGTTTCACTGTATACACCTCTATACTATATAAGTTGACCTCTTGTCTAAGTTGACAACAAAAGTACTGCACTGCAAGTGGTCAACTCGCACAAGTTTCACTGTATACACCTTTATACTATAAGTTGACCTCTTGTCTAAGTTGACAACAAAAGTACTGCACTGCAATTGGTCAACTCGCACAAGTTTCACTGTATACACCTCTATACTATATAAGTTGACCTCTTGTCTAAGTTAACAACAAAAGTACTGCACTGCAAGTGGTCAACTCGCACAAGTTTCACTGTATACACCTTTATACTATAAGTTGACCTCTTGTCTAAGTTGACAACAAAAGTACTGCACTGCAAGTGGTCAACTCGCACAAGTTTGCACTGCATATTTACCTCTATAAGTTGACCTCCTGTCTAAGTTGACAACTAAAGTACTGCACTGCAAGTGGTCAACTTACCCAAGTTTTACGGAGTCAAAGTTAGCAACTAAAAAATGTACTGCAATACAAACGGTCAACGCACACAGATTTTGTTGTGCTGCATTTCTTGAGTTGCTCTTAAATCTATTGGATTTCAAAAAAAAAAAAAAAAATCAGAAGCAGTTCGCACAATTTTTGGATAAAAATACTAGTGGGTATCATGCTTAACACTCGTTTGCTGCAGACAAAAAATTACGTAGCCAATTGTTCATAGATGTTCCATGTTAGCTGATGGTGACTTGTGCACGTTAAATCCGTTGTGGTCCACAAGGCCCTTCAAGTCCCCGTTCCAAATGAATGCCTCTTGACGTGCTCGGAAAGGTGTTACTCTACTCCTGGGTCTTTTTCAAAAGGCAGGGCTGTCTTTAAGGTCCCATCCAGCCACTTAAATCACATGTAGCGTTCAGTACGGGAACTCCTGAGTGTAGCACAGTGATTCGCTCAACAACGTAAATACTTTTCACAATGCATATTTAAGGAAAAAAAGAACCTATAGGCCTAAATTGGCACAGTTTAATCAACGCCTCCTAAATACTAAATGCGTACTGATTTCTGTTTTTAGCACAGAGTGAAATTTCTCCCTTGGTTCACGAAGCGCTGCCATCTATCGGAGTTCTTCGAGACAGAGAAACTAACGACTGGTTAATTTCTACATTTAAATTTAAAAACTAACCAATCAAAAAATTTAATTCGAATATTGCTTGTATTTATCACCATAACAACGATATCATCGGATTGCCGCAGGTGGCGCTCTAAGTGGAACAACTGTCTCCCTTATTGAGGCAAATGGAGAAGGCATTTAGTATTTAGGAGGCGTTTGTTTAATACTGTAAGCAAAAGCATATTTTTAGGCTCTCGGTGGTGCACTGTGGTTGCGGGTCGCTCTCGTATTTCTGCGGTGGCGGGCCCGATTCTTGGCCCCTCCCTGGTTGTAACTTTCCGCTCAGAGCTGTAAACTTTGTCCTACACTATGTATATGTTTTGTACTATCTGTTAATTGTAACAAATATTTCCTGTATTAGTCCAGAGGCAAGGCACCAGAGTACGCAGTCCTCTATGTGCGTGAAGCTGTTTAGCTTCTAAATCAGAGATTCCCAATTTTTTTAGTTCCGTGGACCCCTTACCTAGTTTTCGAATTTCCAGTGGACCCCCCCCCCCTTCCTTGGAGTCGTTCCAAAACTAATCAGGAATTATAATGATATACTTCAGGTATTCTAAAACCAGGAATTAAATGGTTAAGTTCCATTTATTGATATTCTAAAACAACCAGACGACAACTTTTTAAAAGATTCAGTTTGACTGCAGAGTAAAAAATTAAAATTTAAGTGAAAAAAAAAAACAGATGAAGAGAAAAACGTAACATTTTTATGTATACTTTCATAAAAATAATGACACAAAACTTAAATCAGCTAATATTCTTGCATAGAATGTGCACAAGGAAAAAAAAAGAGGACTGTTTAGTGGGACAAAGTGAATTTTGTGCATCAACAAAAGGACCCCTATTTGCATCTTGTGTACACCCATATTTTTCTTTCCTTCATATGAACCCCTTTCAAACTCCGGGGGACCCCTGGGGTCCCTGTGAACCATTTTGGGAACCACTGTTCTAAATAAAAAATGAAAAAAGAAAAGTACTTTTACCAGTATAGTTGATCAGCAAGTTTTACATTAGCTGGTAAAATAGAAATCAAAATACTGCTACAAATTTGAAACAAATTCAGCAGCTAATAAAGAATATTTTATTCACCAATCATTTCTTCATTTCCAACAAGATTACGAGCTGGCATTTCCAAAATCCTATTAGAGTAATTATAACTCAGAAATCCTTTTAAGCTGATAGAGCAATTCTCAAAAAGCTTATTTTCCCCCAGGGCATAAAAGTTCAGGCTAACAAAACTGCTTAACAAGGCTCTTTTGCTTTCAAGTTAGTGCCTAATGATCTTGTAATTAAGTGAATTTAAAATTGCCCCCGTTCAGTGTTGCCCAGGTTCCGTCTTGATCGCTGCGTTAACTAGTTTCGTGCAGCTGTTCCTGAGAATTTAATAAAATTAGCATTTTGAGAAGTCTGATAGTTCAATATGCTGTTTTGTTTAATTCAAATGTCTATCAAAGCTGGTGTGTTTAGTTTCTTGTATTTGGGCTACTGTTCCGGGGATTTAATAAAATTAGCATTTTCTGAAGTATGGAAGTTCAATGTGCTATTTTGTTTAATTCAAATGTGTATCAAAACTGTTCTGTTTAGTTTCTTATATTTGGGCTACTACAATAAGC
>JAXGGA010022854.1:0-14328 GCA_038373865.1 Uloborus plumipes
GAAAGATCTCAGCGAGTGCAGCTCATTCCTATATTTGATTTTTGATTTCGACAATTTTTGGTTCAACTTTGAATCGTTCAAACAACCGGTCCCGCGATGCTAACTTTCGAGTGAACAATCCGATTTGAACAAACTTTCTTTTGTTCGAAAGATCTTTTCAAGGATACTTCATTCCCGTATCTACATTTTCGATTTGAACAATTTTTTGTTCAACATTGAACCGCTCAATCAAGCTGTCACCCCTAATATCTTTTGAGTGAACAGTCCGATTTAAAAAAACTTTTTTTTGTTCGAAGGATCTCAGCAAGGATACTTCATTACCGTATTAAAATTTTCAATTTGAACACATTTTCGTTCAACATTGAACCGTTCAAGCAACCTTTCCCCACCTAATAACTTTTGAGTGAACCATCCGAATGGAATAAACTTTTTTTTGTTTGAAAGATCTCGGAGAGGCTTTCCCATGCATTCCCATATTTCGCTTTTTGATTTGAACCATTTTTCGTTCAATATTGAACCGTTCAGAAAAAAAATTAACATTAGCGTCTACGGGGAATTTAAGTTGAATGTTGATCCTGAACTTAAAGTCGGATTTCCTTCAAACTAACTTTGTAAGAAAATGGTTTTGATAAATAATGTTTGTAACGTACTTTTCTGAGTAATCTTCTATGAGGACTCTGATTCCGACTCCGACTCCGCAAACATGGCGGAAATGCAGGCTCAGAAAAAAAAATTACTGACTGTGCAGACGATTTTTTGTTTATTTATAAATTTGTTTTTTTTTATTTATTATTTATTTTTTTTTGGCAGACGATGTTTTTTTTGTAACAAAAATTTTTCATTCACGAGAACATTTTATTCTTTATTTATATTTAACAACTGGCAACAGATTAAAAGTGAAATTCGAGACATTTTATTAACGGACGAGTTTTTTTTCTTTTTTTTTTCTTTCTTTGATAAAATGTGTTTTGATGCTCTTTGTACTTTTATTTATTCATTTATTTATTTTATTATTATTATTTTTTTTTTTTTTTTGAAAACGATGAGGATTTTTTCTACGGAGGAACAGTTACACTCTTTAAAAGGTGCGACAAAACTTTATTTATTCGTTAATTACTTTTTACGTGTCTACTTCATCCGATGAAAGGGGTATATTTTGCTTTTCGAAATCAGCTCTAAGTGCTAAAAAGGTATGTTTGACATAATTTTAAGTCTCAGATAATCAAGAGAATAATGATCAGATGCGAGAATGCCGATGTCGATGTACGGGAAAGTAGGCTCGTTTAGTTCTTGACAGAACTTCTTGTTAACTGATTTTCTTTATGTACTTCCTCTACTTTGTGTATGTATAAAATAAACTGCCACATACATATTTAGTTTTATATCATAGATTTATAGTTTTATATCATAGTTTTATGTCAATTTTCTGTTAAAAATTGTTAATTTTCTTTTGATATTTAGATATTTTCCAAAATTTTATATTAATATGCAATGTAACTAACATTATGACAGCATATTTACAAAAAATTTAATAACTTAATTTAAATAGTTTACATATCTTTCAAAGATTTTTTATGTGTCTAACAATTCAGAGTTCAAATCGTACTAAGATAATAATTATTAACGTTCTGTGTTTTTAAAGTAGCACAAAATATAAAATAGATAACTAAATAATAAAAAAAACTATATTAAAGTAAGTACACTTACCTTTATTGCAAATTTCAAGCAGAATTCAACGCTATCAACTATTAAAACTCTCTCAACACAACAACTCTACACAGAAACTTCTTTAACAAAACCAACGTCCTTTTAGTGAAGAACTAATTTTACTTCTTCATGAAATGAATAAGCATAACTTCAGCCACAGAACTAGGTGAGTAACGCCCCTAAGCAAGAGCTAAGACAGAAACATGCAATACACATGCAATACAATTCACATTAGCTACCAGTTTTTTTGACTCTCTTTGCTTTATAAGAGGATTTTTGCCTCCAACTCGACTACTTTCGTATTCCATGCTGATGAGAGCATAATAAGCTCGAAACTGCAGAAATGGTCGAGTTGGCGGTGTATTGCACTATTATTGATGTTTGAAAGTATCTACTTATTATTTTAAGTTTTAAAGGCAGTCTAAAATAGTAAATTTAATTGTAAGGGTTAGACACACTTCATTCAATATAAACAGTGAAATGACGATATAATTCATTTGTGGGGTTTGACCAAGAAAGCTTTGAGTCATAAAACAGGAAGGCTATTTTTTTCCTATTAAAACCTACCTCATTATGCGTATTTCTGTCATCAGGAAAAATAATATGTGTTGATTGCATATATTTTTAATGATTAATCTTTTAAAAGGTCCAAGAAAAACAAAACTATTAAAAACGCTTTTTTTAATAGTAAAAAAGTCCATGTTTCATTTTTTTTTCCAATTTTTCTGGAGAAAACTGGTTTTTTTCCATCCCTTCAAAATTTCCGGAAATTTTGCATCTCTAGGCACAGAAAAAACTTTATACACTTTGAAAGAAAATAAATCTAATTCTAAGCAATGAATAGTACTTAGCGGCTTCTGGAACAAAAAAAATAATCCAAACCTCTTCGCGTTGTATCGTAATACGTGTTACACACTCGGATAATCCCGTTGAAGTACGCCTTGAAGATTTAATTTTCGCATTAATTTTATTCATCACCAAAACAAGTATAATGCTATGCGGATTTATGAGAAAAGTACCATTCGTATATTCCTCACTTGTATTAAATTCCTGACAGATTAACCTGTTAACCGTGGAATTAGCTATTGCTCAACTCGTTTCACAATGGGGACCTTTTTTTCGCAGCGATAAGGGATATCACACCTCAAATAATAAAAGAATATCGTTTTTAACTTATGATTTTTATTTATTTTGATAAAATATTTTATATTTTTAGCCATATTTTGTAGAAAATAAAAAGTACTTAAGTCATAAATTTATTACTAATAAAAATATATAAACACTGAAATTCACAATAAGAATATTCAAATCAGAAAGTTATTACTAACATGTAAGATACTGAAATGCAGACTAAAATGAATCCAAATTGTGGCAGCTCGAAGTATAGATTATGCAGCGCCCGTTTTCCCGTTAATAGCGCTCAAGTTACAGATTACAAGAACATGAAAATTCATGACGCATTGACAATATGATGGCATATACAGGGTGTCCACTCCAATCGTGGACCAATAGCTAATTTCTAAACCGTTAGAGATAAGCATATAGTTTATTTAGGAAAAAATCTCAAAATTATGAAAGGAATTTTGGGTCTATTCAATGTTTTTCAAAAAATCAAATTTTGAAAGAGTTACGAAATTTAAATTTTTATACAGCCCCCCAGTCCTATCAATCATATTTAGTAAAACATTCTTGACACTGTAACGTTTAAAACTAAAAAAAAATCACTCTTCTACCACAAAAATTGACCGAGTTATGACGTTTTGAAAAATCAAGATTTTGAAGGATTTCGCATACGGTCCCTTAAGCGATCTCTCGATGACGTCATGAAACAATGCAAAATCTTGATTTTTCAAAACGTCATAACTCGGTCAATTTTTGTGGTAGAAGAGTGATTTTTTTTTAGTTTTAAACGTTACAGTGTCAAGAATGTTTTACTAAATATGATTGATAGGACTGGGGGGCTGTATAAAAATTTAAATTTCGTAACTCTTTCAAAATTTGATTTTTTGAAAAACATTGAATAGACCCAAAATTCCTTTCATAATTTTGAGATTTTTTCCTAAATAAACTATATGCTTATCTCTAACGGTTTAGAAATTAGCTATTGGTCCACGATTGGAGTGGACACCCTGTATATAACCACTCTAAGATTTAATAGATAAGAACAACGTAGAACGTGATGCGTTCAACATATTACGATTAATTTAAATGACGAAAACTTTCGTCATGCCCATTGCTGTAGGCTTTTATGTATGACGAAATATTTCGTCATACCCAGTTAACAGGTTAACAGTTCCCGTCAGATCCGATTTTATGCCGAGCAAAAGACTAAAGACACACACGAGCTGAAATGCGAACCGTTAACATGGCGCCGTTTCCGGTTTCAACCTCAATTTTGCTCGTTGCGCATCGAGCTACGCAACTTCCTCTCAGGTTTTTCGTATATTCAGAAACGTTTCGGAGTATTTCGGAAAAGTGATTTTAAACGGATGTTTCCGGTATATTCAGAAACGTTTAACTTACTTTCAGAAACGTTTCCGAAATTTTTAACAGTGATAAAAACAAGTTCCTTTTTTGCAGTGTAATGCAACTAATTTTATAGCAATAAAATGTAAAAATTTGCAAATTTTACAGTAGTAAACTAAAATTTCTGCTTTTACTGTACTAAACTATAAAATTGATAATTTTAGTTTATATTACCGTGCATTTTACAGTTTGAAACTAGGGTCTCTGCTGCAAGCATTATAGTGTTGTTTTTACAGTATAATACGGTTGAATTTTACGGCAATAAACTGTAAAATTTCTAATTTTACAGTTTATATAACCGTGCATTTTAGTTTTAAACAGGAACCTCTACTGCCAGTATTATACTGTTGTTTTTACAGTATAATGCCGCTAGTTTATACGGCAATAAACTGTAAAATGGCTAACCTTACAGTAAGAAACTAAAATTTCCAGTTTTACAGTTTTGAATTGGAACCTCGACTGCCAGTACTTTATTGTAAAATCAACAGCTCATTTTCTGCAGCGCAGAACTCCATAACCGTTGTTTTCTCCCGTTACAAGCAATTGGACGGGTTGGTTGCAGGGCCCAGTGGCGTTCCCAAGGGGGGTGCAGAGGGACGTATGTACGATTTTGTAATATTAGGGTAGTTTGGGGGAAGACACGGCATTAGGGAAGATGCCGTATCATGTGTAACACCCATAAGAATCAACAAAACAGCTACAATGCAAAAAATGAACAAACGGTAAAACTAGCAATTTTAGTTTTTTACTGTAAAGTTAGAAATTTTACAGTTTATTGCCGCAAAATTTTGCTGTATTATACTGTAAAAACAATAGTATAATACTAGCACCAGAAATTCCAGTTTAGAACTGTAAATTGCACCGTAATATAAACTGTTAAGTTAGCAATTTTACAGTTTTTTACTGCAAAATTTGCAATTTGACAGTTTACTTCTATAAAATTAGCATTTTTTACAGTTTAATCTACTTATATTAAAAAATGAGTATCTATCTTTCTTTCTAACTATCTATCTATGTCACGCTTCTTTCTCCTGAACGCCAATGAACTGAAAGTCGAACCAGGTACCGATCGATAGGCACTTTTTCAGGATCCATTAGTTTTAATTTATATAATCATACGATTTTAATTAGCGAAGATATCAGTTAATAAGTAGTCAAATTTAAAGCGATTAGGCCTAATAAATGATGAAATATGAAATCCATTGTTACAAAACATCGTTGCTATGAAACAGTAATAACAACGATAATGAGAATTTCGAATGAAGGCTTAATTAAATCAAACATGAAACTCATTAACGGGCCAAGTACGTAGTACTTTTATCGCTAGCTACCTGTTTTTTTTTTTTTTTTGAAATATAAATTAGTTGAAAAGCCATCTACTTATATTAAAAACTGAGTATGTATGTCTGCTTCTTTCCTTTGAGCGAACTGAACTTACTGAAACTTTCCTCACCATCTTGAAGACGCGAAGTGCCCGTGCAACATCTCAATAATTCGAATGATTATTTGATGCAGGAAAAAAGAAAAATCAACAAGCGAAGGAGAAGCTCTTAGCGAGCCGCTTAGGCGGGGTGTAGTTTCTTGAAATTTTCCTCACTACTTTCAAGGCGCGAAGTGCCCGAGCAACGCCGGGCCACGTGCGTGGTATGTCTTGAAATCGAATGAACATTAAATTATATCAAATAATATAACTTCAAAATGAGATAAAAGTTAGAGTGGGGGGACGTTATGCACCAACATGCCGCGGGAAGCTAATCTAGCTGCCCTGGCAGCTAGTACTATAAAATTAGCTGTATTATGCTGTAAAAGCAACATCAAGTTTTTACAGTGTAGCCAGTCAGTTGGAATGAAGGAGCGTGCAGATTGAAAGTATGCATTAATCTTTTGATTTACAGCTCGTTTAAGGGGAATTTATACAGCGTTTTGTCATTCTTACCGCTCCAATGAGTACCCGAATGAGTGTTGAATGCCTTTGGCGATGATGCCGTATTTTCGTTTGGGGAAGATGGCGTAGCTTTTTGACACGCCCTAAGGTTTTTCTGAAAATTCTTTTATTTTTGCGTTCCATCGTGGAATTTTTTACTATATATTTATTATATACATATCAAATCGTGATGTAATTAATATAGTTTTTTAATAGATTGTTGTCTTATTAACGTGGGTGAAACCGCGGGGCACAGCTATGCCCTAATAAAGGTTTTTGAAGTAACACATATAGTCTAGTAAACGAAGGTCAAAATTAGGGTGAAAAAAACAAAAAAACATGCAGTTTTGCAAATTGGCATACAGGTACAGGAAGGTCTCCTGATGAACATACTAAAAGTCCCCAGTGGTGAGGGGGGAGCTCGCAGCGCCACCTGGTGTTTTATGGGTGTTTTATCAGTTTTCGTCTTATATCTCAAAAACTATTTACTTGCGAGAAAAAATGTCAATTAGTGAATTAAAGATCATAAAGTTTTCTTTAAAACGCTTTTTTAGTTTTTATTATAGCTATAATAGTTGCCGAGATATTGAGCTTCAAAGTTGGTTAATTTTTGAAAAACCAACTATTTTTTCCATCTTTTCTATTTTTGGAGCCGCCTCAGTGATTAATTTGATATGATTCTTTTCTTTTTTCGACCTGAAGTAGTACAGGTCATTAAGGCGATTTGATTTCTTGAAACGGGGAGGCAGGTTGGGGAGGAAGGAGGCGAGGAATGAAGGACGACCAAAATATGTGCTAGTTCACTATTTTTCCCTCAACCATAGTTCAGCAAACGAAGGCCCTAAGTAAGGGTGAAAAAATGATAATATAGTTTTAAAAATTGGCACATAGGTACACACAGGAAGGTCTCCTGATGAACATACTAAAAGTCCCCGGTGGTGAGGGGGAGCTCGCAGCGCCACCTGGTGTTTTATGGGTGATTTTTCAATTTTCGTCTTTTATCTCAAAAACTATTGACTTGCGAGAAAAAAAATCAATTAATAAATTAAAGAGCATAAAATTATCTTTAAAACGCTTTTTTTGTTTTTATTAGAGCTATAATAGTTGCCGAGATATTGAACTTCAAAGTTTGTCATTTTTTAAGAAAACGACTATTTTTCCCCTCTTTTCTATTTTTGGTGCCGCCACAGTGATTAATTTGATATTATTCCTTTCTTTTTTCGACCTGAAGTAGTGCAGGTCATTAAGGTGATTTGATTTCTTGAAACGGGGAAGCAGGTTGGGGAGGAAGGAGGCGAGGAATGAAGGGAAGAAAAAACTATGTGCAAGTGTACTTTTCACTATTTTTCCCTCTACCATAGTTCAGCAAACGAAGGCCCAAAATAAGGGCGAAAAAATAATAATATAGTTTTAAAAATTTGCACACACGTGCAAAACGGGCTTTTGATGAACGTTCTAAAAGTCCTCGGTGGTAGGGGGTGAGCTCGCAGCGCCACCAGGGATTTTGGGTGCGTTTTTTTCAGTTTTCGTCTTATATTCCAAAAACTATGCATTCGCCAGCAAAATCATCAATTGGTAAATTAAAGAACATAAAAATACCTTTAAAAAGAAAAAAATATGAATTAGTATTTTATAACTGAAATAGATGGAATAGACTTGACATTTAAGTTCTAAACTCTGAGATTTTGAAAACCTATCTTTTTCTTTTCTTCTTTCTTTATTTTTTGGGACTGCGAAAGGCATATCAATCACTTTTTTCTTAAATTTCGATATAATAGTGCTGTGCTATTTAAGTCAACTAAGGTCCAAGAAGACCTTAAATCATGTTATAAATAAAACGTATACCGTTCTGCAAAAAGGATAAATAATAAAAATAATGATAAAGTCCAAACATTGAAAAAATAGAATAATGCAAATAAAATAATGAAAGTGAACAGATGTAGAATAAATATAAACTAACATGAAAATGACATTGTACTCAAGTTAAATGGATACTTTCGTCGTCTGACTGTTCTTCTAATGCGATATCCAATTTTGAACCGTTAAGGCAAATAACCTGGCAGTTTAAGCAAGCAATGCTGCAGTTTATCCTTGATTTTCTGCAGCCGCATCTTGCACCACATCCTTTTGTGCATGAACAAAAAATCATGGAGAGAATGGAGTCAGGAGCAGGAAGCCTTGAAGTTGTTAAAAGTTTCCATGATGTACCTGCTTTTTTCCATTCCCAGGCATCGGGTGGAAGTAATCTCCCCAACCACTTTTGAATCTGGTGATAAACTCTTAATGAATGAAATTTTGCGGCATCTTCAGTAGGTGGGAAGGAAGCAAGATCAGGTTTTATTTTTCTTGCTGCTCTCTGAAAAGATATAAATCTCTGTTTATTCAGAGAAGTTATATTTACTGGAGCCCCATATAAGGCTAAGAAAAATTATTGGCCTGCCTGCTACCTGCTCTGGGGTAGACAGGGGATTTGAGAACACTTCCGGAACGTAACTCAATGATTGATTTTTTTGTAACATCTTTATGAATTTGGCTTTGCCTTTGTTATATGCAGCTGATGTTGTGTCACAGCCGGAGAAAGCATGGAGGAAGAGAATTTGATCTTTGAACTTGCAAGTGTTTTGTAATTCTTGTGAATAAAAAATTTTGGTGTTCACTTTATCTTTGCCTGGTTTGAAGAAAAGAATATTATTATTACTTGGAGTCAAAGCTATTAATAAAACATTTTGGGCCTTCGTTTGCTGAACTATGGTAGAGGGAAAAATAGTGAAAAGTACACTTGCACATAGTTTTTTCTTCCCTTCATTCCTCGCCTCCTTCCTCCCCAACCTGCTTCCCCGTTTCAAGAAATCAAATCACCTTAATGACCTGTACTACTTCAGTTCGAAAAAAGAAAAGAATAATATCAAATTAATCACTGTGGCGGCTCCAAAAATAGAAAAGACGGGAAAAATAGTCGTTTTCTCAAAAAATGACAAACTTTGAAGTTCAATATCTCGGCAACTATTATAGCTATAATAAAAACAAAAAAAGCGTTTTAAAGATAATTTTATGCTCTTTAATTTATTAATTGATTTTTTTTTCTTGCAAGTCAATAGTTTCTGAGATATAAGACGAAAATTGAAAAATCACCCATAAAACACCAGGTGGCGCTGCGAGCTCCCCCTCACCACCGGGGACTTTTAGTATGTTCATCAGGAGACCTTCCTGTACCTGTGTGCCAGTTTTTAAAACTATATTATTATTTTTTCACCCTTACTTAGGGCCTTCGTTTGCTGAACTATGGTTGAGGGAAAAATAGTGAACTAGCACATATTTTGGTCGTCCTTCATTCCTCGCCTCCTTCCTCCCCAACCTGCCTCCTCGTTTCAAGAAATCAAATCGCCTTAATGACCTGTACTACTTGAGGTCGAAAAAAGAAAAGAATCATATCAAATTAATCACTGAGGCGGCTCCAAAAATAGAAAAGATGGAAAAAATAGTTGGTTTTTCAAAAATTAACCAACTTTGAAGCTCAATATTTCGGCAACTATTATAGCTATAATAAAAACTAAAAAAGCGTTTTAAAGATAATTTTATGCTCTTTAATTTATTAATTGACATTTTTTCCTTCAAGTCAATAGTTTTTGAGATATAAGACAAAAATTGAAAAATCACCCATAAAGCACCAGGTGGTGCTGCGAGCTCCCCCCTCACCACTGGGGACTTTTAGTATGTTCATCAGGAGCCCTTCCTGTACCTGTGTGGCCAATTTTTAAAACTGCATGTTTTAGTGTTTTTTCAAATCCTTTATTGACTAGACTAATATCCATTTTAATGCAAAGGATTTCTAATTTTTTGTCCAAGTTTTGTTAATTTTTTGTTCAGAAGTAGCCCGTGCAACGCCGGGCCACGCAGCTAGATAAAACTAATGGAGACTGAAAAATTACGAATCTATCGGAACCTGGTTTGACTTTCAGTTTATTGGCGTTCGAGGGAAAGAAGCAGGACATTGATAGAAAGAAAGATAGACAGTTACTCAGTTTTTAATATAAGTAAACTAGCTGCCAGGGCAGCTAGATAAGCTTCCTGTGGCATGTTGATGCATAACGTCCCCCCTCTCTAACTTTTACCTCATTCTGATGTTATATTATTTGATTTTATTTTTAATGTTCATTAGATTTCGAGACATACCACGCACGTGGCCCGGCGTTGCACGGGCACTTCGTGCCTTGAATGTAGTGAGGAAAATTTCAAGAAACTACTCCCCGTCATGGCGGCTCGCTAAAAGGCGCCTTCGCACCTTTTCTTTTTTCCTGCATCGAAAAATCATTCGAATTTTTGAGATGTTGCACGGGCACTTCGCGCCTGCAAGATGGTGAGATGGTGAGAAAAGTTTCAGTAAGTTCAGTTCGCTCAAAGGAAAGAAACAGACACAGATACTCAGTTTTTAATATAAGTAGATGGCTTTTCAACTAATTTATCTTTCAAAAAATTACAAGTAGCTTACGATAAAAGTACAACGTACGTGACCCGCTAATGAGCAATGACAAATTGCTATCAGTTTTCTTTTTGGACCCAAACGTCGTGTAGTCTCTCTTTCAGATTGTCAATGTGCCAACGTCTTGCGTCCCGGAGCTTCTCCTCCCGGGACCCTACTACCGATAATTTGAATTCAAAATGTCAAAATTCAACAAAAACAACGTTTTTTACTTCCTTTTACGTAGTAAAGGAAGTATTGTGATCGCGAAAAAAAAAATCACTCAAATTTGAGTCTAAATTTTGATTTTGCTCACCCCCGAATGAATGTTCAGTAGTTTTTTCGATCTGTCAGCACGTGCATATGTACCTACCAACATATAAGCAGCCGAAAAATCCTTTTCAACCACCCCCAAGTTAATTACGACGAGTTTTCTCGTGACGTCTGTATGTACGTATGTGCGGATGTATGTGCGTATGTGTCTCGCATAACTCAAAAACTATATGCCTTAGAAACTTCTAGCTTGGTATGTAGGCTCTGAGGATGGTCTAGTTGTGCACCTCCCCTTGTGGTTGCATTCGAATGTTCCCAAGGGGGTGTTTTACCCCTTTTTTGGGGTAAATCAGTGTTAATTTCAATGCAGACTCAAGTGATATGAATTGGCGCGACCACTTGGCGATATGTCGCCAAGCTTTTGGTCGCCAAGTGTTTGACGCCAACTTGGCGACATATCGCCAAGTTGGCGACAAATTTGGCGAAAAAGTTATTTTTTGAATTTGGGTTCAAATTGGCGCTATTGGCGATATTTTGCGAAAAATTCACTGAATGAGATTAAAATCAGCAATATTTAGAAAATTAACCATTGTAAAATATTTTTTGCATTGTTTCGTGGCAGATTAGGGGAGCAAATATTTGAATTGTTACCTTGCTCACTCCAAGCACTTTCTTTAACACTTAAGGCAACTACTAAGAAATTAACACGTAAAAGGAAGTAGTGTGGGGTCCATACCAGATTTTTTCGTCTTCTTTTGATTAATATTTGTTGTACAGCTTCATGTTTACTTTATCATTTTAACTCACAGCATTGTCTTGTTATTTAACAATAAAAATATTGCTTGGCTCGTAAAGTAGAGATTAATGCGAAGGCTATAAGATATAAGCTTCCGCTCCATAGCCAGAGCTAAGGTCGAGACAGCAAGACATGCGGGGTCGAATGACGAAGCTGTCGCTGCTTCTTTTAGTTCTCCCCTAGCTCTGGCTATGCGGCGGTAATTGAACATTTCTTATGATATTATGATGACCAAAACAAGTATGAAATTCAAGAAAATAATTTTAAAATATTTTATTTGTAACAGTATACTCCTCTCGTACATTCCAGTAAAACAAGCAGATTTCCTTCATGACATTGCTGATGTTGGGTGAACAGAATCTGAAACAAAAAAGATAAAAATATGAATTAAAGAGGGCATGGTCTCATATTGACATGTTTTTATTCATTACTGAGTGGGTATAGCTTAACCACGGAGAAATAGCAAGTACTTTAAGTAAGTACTTTTCACGCTGATCCTACCTATTTCAAAGTTTCCGATTCAAGGCAAGGGCAGATACAAGAGAGGGATGATAAGCGGGGGGAGGGGGGAAACCGCCCCCTCCCTTTAGGTACTTTTCACCTTTAATTTTTCGATATTGAAGTTAAAAAAGCTTGATTTGCGGCGAGTTTTAATGACGTCGCGAAATAAGTTTTGGAGCTCTCACCAAGAAATTTTTCGACATTGAAGTTCAAAAAGCGTGATTCGCGGCGAGTTATAATGAAGTTTTGGAAATAAGTTTTGGAGCTCTCCCCCAGAAATTTTTCATAGTTGCAGTCAGAAACCTTTGTGACCAATATTAGCTAACCAGTATACATAGTAATAAGTAAGTAATAAAAATCAGACCTTTGAAAAGTTTCGAGATCTGCCCTTGTTTCAAGATCACGCTTCATCTCTTCGTGGCCAAGCGTTAGTAGTGTTGTATGAGGTTTAAATTTGACCATTTGTTTTTGCTATGTTGATAAATAAAAAAGATTTTGCCTTTTCTCCAATTCTGTGGTGTACTCTTCCTGAACAAACAAATTTTATGTCAAATTTTACAGCTCTACTGATGGAAAAAGTGGTCCGAAACGGCAAAAATGTATATCATTTACATAGAACCGGAATTAATAATCAAAAATACACAAAAAATGTCTCAAGAGTCAGAAGATAGAAAAAAATGATAAATTCCAGAGAGATGAAAATTCCGAGAAATCCCAGATGTCAAATAGTTTTTTATCTTTAAACCAGCAAAAATTCATTTAAAAAAAACGCTATAAGACCCAAAAAATGCTATTAATATTTAGATTACTTTTTTTTTATCGTGAATTACAAGCTTGCTAGCTGACTTAGATACTTATAACGAAATTCATCTTGAATACTTGTAAAAAAAAAGACCTTTTGTTTGGTACAATATTTCAAAGCGTGCGACGATACATTTTAGCTTCAAAATAAGAATTAAGTCTAACGTTGCTAAAAATTGGAATCAATAAAGACCAAAATAGCATTTGAGGGGAAAAAACCTTTTTGGTGGCCAAAAATGTACAAAAAAGTCACAACAATACACTTAGCTATGGGATGAGTTAGAAATTAAAAGTATTCTGTAAGTATTGTAAAAACAACAGTATAAAACTGGCAGCAGAGTTTCCAGCTTAAAACTGTAAAGTGCTTGGTAATATACTGTAATATTAGAACTTTTACAGCAATTACTTCAAAATTAGCAATTTTACAGTTCAGTACTGTAAAATTTGCAATTTTTACAGTTTATTACTATAAATTTAGTTGTATTATACTGTAAAAACAACATTCGTTTTTTACAGTGTAGGGTTATCGCGATTTTAATGTTTCAATAACGGAGTCATTTTGCGGATTTTTTGCAGCTATCTTCAAATTAAGGAAGAAACTTAGCAGAAAGCTGCAAAATGACACCAGATTTTGCAGCATTTTTTAAAAACACATCATACCTATTACATAATCGTCTTCTTACGAAAGTGTCCAGTTTTTGAGTCGAATAAACTTCATTTGCGATAAATTTATATCTGCTTCTCATTTTCAAAACAACTGCAAACTCATGCGAAATTTAAAGACACCTGCACTCTGTACTTCTTACGATTTTTGAAGTAGGAATCTACAACTTGGCAGGGATAACTTGTCTTATCATATGCGTCCTTCACACCAATTTTTGTAAAAATCGCAAACGATGAGGTCAAAAGCAAAAGACTTAAAAAGCATCGTTTTTTTCCAGTACAAGTGCGATACGCAATGTAAAAAACACAGCCTCTCAGCTGCCAGACACCCGACAAGCTGCTCAGAAAAGCATAGGAAAACATATCGCACGCCTAGAAGAATACTGTCACAACTCAAAAGTCGAAACTCCGAATGTTCAGAGATGTACCCAGAGCCATGATTTAAAAGTCAAAAAGAAACGTTTATTTTAAAAGCATTATGAAAGCAAATGAGCTGAAATGATCTAACCTAATGTATGATAGACTGCACCATTACTAATTGCTTTAATATATCAATTTCTTTTCCCCATCTTAAATTTTTCTGTTTTTGAGTTGTGACAGTATTCTTCTAGGCGTGCGATATATTACAGAGCCAGACGTCTTAAAATGTTTTTTTTTTTTTACTTTTAAGGAAATAAC
>JAXGGA010022855.1:0-14327 GCA_038373865.1 Uloborus plumipes
CTCTCAAGATTCTATCTGCTGTCCTAAACAACAGCTTTTGGGCATAATCAGGAAACAAACTAATCTTACAACGTGGAAAGACCTGGACTCAAATTGCTTGACAGCAGAGGAAGCAGACTTCGAGAATAATGGTGTTAGCTTTATTTTCCTGGTATACTCTTATTCAGCGATTTGGTGTTTAGGAACTTTGGGGGAGCACTGGAGTTATGGATTCTACGCGACTTTTGTCTGTTCATAATATTCACCGAAAAACAGGTGAAAACATTCCAACCATGCACTCACTATCTGGACTAAATTACCAAAGAATATTTTGCACTAAAAAAGCAGCTGTTCATCGTGTTTTTATGAAATATTTGGAGAAATTTGGTATATCATCCGACTGGAATACGTAGAGCAAATTCGTAAATCAAGCAAAAGAATTCGTAGAGCAGGTAATTTGAAAAGGAACATTTTGTAAATGTTTAGATGAACTAAGATTGTAGCTGTATCCTCATGTGAAGAATATTGACTTTAGGAATTTGCCACCTTCTAGTGCAAAGAGTGCTACTTGAGACAAAAGTTTTGCACATTGTACCTTTATCACTATATAGGGTGGTAAAGGCGGTTCTTCGAATATTCTTTTAGAGTAGAAAAATCATAATCAATAATAACATCGGAACTGTAAAAAGAGATCAAGTAGTTCTCTTGAACAACTACAACTTGTCTGAATTTTCATACTTCTTCTGCTTTACATCTAATTCAACTAAATTTAAATTTTCCTTGCTATCGCTTGGACAGTAGGACTTTTTACTGGTTTGTAATACATTTGTATCTTTTAGCATGCAAGAAGCGGGAAATTAGCATTTCTCTTAAAAATAAAAGGGTTAGTACCATTTTTTATGGTTAAGTCTTGGTAGTTAAAATGAAAAAAAGGAAAAGAAAAAAAAATCAATAAATTGATTTTCAATTATTTTTTCGAATAAATTTCTAACAGTGCAGCTTAAAGACAAATAGCATCAGACAAATTAGTAAAAAAAATTGCAATTTTCATGCAAATCGGTCAAGTAGTAACATAGATATGAGCATTTATAGGATCGAGCGGCCGCCATCTTTGATGACGTCATAACAAGAAAATATACCAGGAGACGGATGTCCACCCGAGTCTAAAATACTTTCTAGGACACCTACTAAACATTTTTGAAAAGAAATTCTCCCTATTTAAATTTCCTACAGAAGTGCTGGGCATTTATATAGCATTTATGAGAGCGAGCGGCCGCCATCTTTGATGACGTCATAGCAGAAAAATGCACCAGGTGGCGAATGTCCACCCGAGTCCAAAATACTTCCTAGGGCACCTACTAAACATTTTTGAAAAAAAAAATTCTCCGTACTCAAACATTCCTACAGAAGTGCTGTCAGATCCTGGACTATTACCTACTACACCACTCTGTCGGATCATATAAGCATAGAATATTATGTATAGCTTTTCAATTGAGCTATCCTGAGCGGGACACTTTAAAAACAGCACATTTCAGAACAGTTTTCCTTCTACAATGCACATTCAGATTCAATTTTTTATTGAGCTCTTATTGACATAATAGTTAGTTTATTTCCGCGTTTCTTATATGCATTTTAAAATATTGATTTTCTATGATTCATATTTATCCCAAATGTATAGTAAATCGGAAAACCAATTGAATAGGAGTTTATTGAACGTATGGAAACATATGTTATTAATTATAGCAGCTATAAAGTACTAATTTATACACCTACAAGGGTCGCTGGTCATTTATGCCACAAGGGTCGTTGCCAAAAAGGGACCATGACATGTTAAAGGTTGGGAACCAGTTTTAAGATGATGCAAAAATTACTTAACTAAAAATTACGTAAGTAGTATGATTAAGAGAAATAGTTAAAAGAAAGAATCTATAAACTAATGACAAATTGAGGAAAATGGGAAAAGAAGGCCAATTGACTTACCATGTCACCCATTGCGACATAAAGGAATAACGCAGCAGTGAGGAGAAGTAACCAATCTCGCATTGCATCGGTCATCAGTACACCGAGGAGCATACCTCCGTATCCTACGAGTCCAGAGACGAAATTGATGATTAAGGCTTTTTTGTAAGGTAAACCAGCTTCCATGAGCAGGAAGAAATCCGCTAAAAAGAACGAGTAACATTGGTTTAAATACCTTAACACAGAAAGCAAAAATAAATAAAGAAAGAAAGAAAGAAAGAAAAAGAAAAAAGTGAGTTTCTCTTGACTTGAATTTCTAGCAAAGGACTGAAAAAAGAGAAGTGACTCAGATTTAAATTTCCTAATTCATGAAAAAAAAAAGGCAAAATACAATGTTGTTTTATTAAAAACTAAGCGTATGTATGTATGTAATAAATCTATGTCATCCTTATTTCTCCCGAACGTCAGTAAACTGACCATCGAACCAGGTATCGATAGATTCGTAATTTTATTGTCCTTATGTAAGACTATTTTACATAATTCTGAGATGTTATGCATACCCTGTATGAGATGATGTATATCCCGTACTGTTGGGGAAGTTGAAGTGAGACAAATTGCCGTGGGGGGGGGGGGTGGAGGGCAATGCCGTACCCGATGTTTTTGCGTCAACTGTTGCATACAATGTATTACATCGAATCATTTTTTCGACGATTTGGTGAAGTTTTTTAGGTTTATGTTTCGAGTAGGATCATTTCGTTCTCTGGGATGTGCCGTAAACGTACGGCATCTTCCTCGAAAAAAAAAAAAAAAAAAAAAAAAACACGGCTTCTTAGTCAAAGGCATTTAGCACTATTCCGGGTACTCATCAGAGCGGTAAAAATGGCAAAGCACTGTAAAAACAGCCCTTAAACCTGTGGTAAATCAAAACCAATTTATGTATACTCTCAGTGTGCATGTTCCTCTATTCTAACTGACTGGCTAATTGTTTTTGTTGATGCTTGTGGTGAAGCATATGATACGGCATATTCCCACAATCTATCTTATTTTAAAAGAAGGTTAGTTCCTTAAAATAAAAAAAAAAAAAGCTTTCTGCGCATTTAGTTGTGCTAAACGATCAACGCCATTAATTAGCTTTATGTAGGATTACCACCTCCCAAAATGAGCACACTTCCATTCACTGCACTTTATCATTTTTATCTATGCACAAATACTAAGCACATTACTGAAAACATGCACACACCTACATAATCTAAGGAAAAAAAAGACCTCGGATGCAAAAAAGATTAATTAACCCCATAAGACCAAAATAATTTTTTTTTGCTCATTGTATAATTGGATTGTACTTTTAAAACTACAAAGTAGTTTCATTCGTAGAAAATTTGAAATTACATTAAAAGTTTTTTTTTTCTCTTTTGAGTCCTTCTTCCATACATTAAGACGTAACAGAGAAAAACGCATGCGATGTGCAAGAAACGTGTATACGACAATGACTAATTGTTAAAAAAATTTAAAATGTACTTTTTCCAAGGGGATAAGAAAGCATGAAGTAGAAAAATGTGCGACAGTTTTTTTTTCTATTACATCAGCTATTTTAAAATTATAGGAAAACTAATGAGGATAATTTTATAAATCAGTGAATATAAATATTTTAATTGCTTCTGTCTCAGTAAACGTCTCTAGAAATGTGTGATGTGTACCACCAAAATTTGCGAGTTTTATACGCTAGATTATATACTTAAATTCTGTGAAACACCCTTTCATTTTTGTTAAGTTCTTGTAATTACGTGGTTATAGCTATTCATTATAAACCTAATAAGAAACCTACAGAGAAAATAATTAAAATGCTCGCCCAAAAATGCGGAAACACTTTTAATTTACAAAATATATATGCGACACATCGTATTCTCCTAAAAATGTAGAAATATGATAATTCTAGTTTTTTCAAGCAATATAGAATTTTTCTGAGGGAGGGGGGGGGGGTGATAGAGTTTTTTTTGCTATTACAATACTTTTTTTACTATGTAAAAGAAGGTATTAAAAAACGAGCGAAATTTGAATTTTCTGACACTAATGGCCGATAAAAATATTGACATTTTGCACATAGCATATAAACTTTCAATATTGGTATATCGCAATTCTAATACGTTTAGTTGAAAACAACTGATTTCATTAACATTTTCATCTGTTTCATCTAACGTGTTTCATCTGTTAGAAAAAAAAGGTGACAGATTTTTCAGTTTGTTATTTGAACTTTTAAAAGAATTCAGAATCTCGGCTCGAATTAGAAACTTGCATACTACGCACACTCAACGTGATGTTTCAAGGTTGCATTATAACCTTGAAACAAAGTATTGTTGCATAAAACCTAATGTTTTATGAAAGGCAGCAATCATTTTTGGTTGCCTTTTGGTTTCGGAATCGATGAACGAAAAACACGTGAATTATTAACACGGAAATAGAAATATTTCCATTTCAATGCTGTCCCTAGCAGCATAATCTCATCGGCCGATAATCGGCCATTCATCGAAACCCGATGAAATTCTCATTGGCCGATGATCGGTTCCGATGAGTCTCATCGGGAATTGCTCCAATATGTCTCATCGGCCAAACAGAATCCGAGCAGCAAAATCCGATGAGTTTTTCTCGAAATACGATGAGATTTGGAGCAATTTACGAGCAGTGCAGTCCCGTGCCGATGAATTTAGGATCAATTTTGGATGCTCGGCTTATTTTCATCGGGAAAGTTGATCGGAAGGATATCGCTTTCCGATGAAAAGTAGCTCATCGAAAACCGTGCTCGGATACTGATGGGAACGATGTCATCGTACGTTACGGGATCAGTTTACGAGGAGTTCGATGATCTGCCGAGCAAAATCCGATGAGCTGATGCTACTTGGGGTAAGACTTCATGTTTTTTTTTTATTTTTTTTAAAGAACAGGTTGGTAGGGTGGACTGACCACTGACCAGTCAATGAGCAGTTAGTAATTTGTGTTAAAAACTCTGGTTTCTCTAAGTTTTTCTTGGATGTACTGAAAACAGAGATTTCCTTGTCTACAATTCCAAAAAGGAAATGGCTATAAAATTTTGTTTCCGTTTCCCATATTCCCTTAATGGGTGACTGCGTTGGCAGTACACTGTAAAAAAAAATCCGGAAACGTTTCTGAGTATTTCGGGCAGCTGCGGTTCATGTTATTTTCAGAAGCGTTTCTGAGTATGTCGGAATCCTCTTTCTGTTATTTTCAGAAACGTTTCTGAGTATGTCGGAATCCTCTTTCTGTTATTTTCGGAAACGTTTCTGAGTATGTCGGAAACCTCTTTCCGTCATTTTCAGAAATGTTTCTGAGTATGTCGGAAGCCCCTTTCTGTTATTTTCAGAAACGTTTTTGAGTATTTCATGCAGCTGCGGTTCATGAAATATTCAGAAAGGTATCTGAGTATTTCAGAAAGCTTTCTCAATATTTCAGAAACCTCTGAAATTTTCAGAAATGTTTTCAAATGTTTCGAAATCCTTTTTTCTGTTATTCTTTTTTTTATACATAATCATCTGTATTATAATGATTCTGTTTTTTTCTTTCTTACCGCTGAGATTTGTAATAATTCATTTTAAAAAGCAAATAAAAAATTATTCAATAAAATACTTTTATAATTGTGTAAAAATACAGAATTTTTATTATTTATGAATTTTATTATGTTTTTTAATCCACCAGTTGTTTTGTTTTTTGTAAAAGTTGAGGTTCATAAAAATAGAGTTATAACATAAGAAACTGGAGGATTAAAAAAATAATAATAATTTTGTATTGTCACACCATTATTAAAGTATTTTATTGATTTATTTTTTGTTTTCTTTTTGGAATGAAATATCGCTCATCTCAGCGGTGAAAAAATTAATTAATCTTATTGAAGTCGGCGACATAAGATTTGTATTAAAAAAAGTTACAGAGAAAGGATTCCAAGATGTTCGAAAATGTTTTTGAAAATTTCAGAGAGAATTCTGGAATACTCAAGAACTCTTTTTGAAAATTTCATAAATCGCAGCGGCACAATATACACTCAAATGTTTTTGAAAATTATACAAAGAGGATTTCAAAATACTAAGAAATGTTTTTTGAAATTACAGAAAGCAGATTCCGAAGTACACAGAAACGCTGTATAAAATTACAGAAAGTAGATTCCGAAACACTCAGAAGTATCTCAGAAATGTTTTTAAAAATATCATGAGCTGCAGTTGCCCTATATATTTAGAATTGATATTTCTGACAATGTACGCACTTCCTTTTTTGAGTGGTAAACATTTTAGAACGTACATAGGTAGTACAATAAGCGTTTGTGCCACAAGTAATGGCTAAAAAATATTTCAGTGAATTCGAAATTATATATTATTGACATTCAAAAAGTATATAATAGCCAAGGAATGTATCAATATTAATATTCAGGAATAGTGACATGTTGGAATAGTAACAGGTGCAACTTCAGTCTGAAAGGATATTTTCATGTCCTTTATTCATTAAACAATATAAACTAGACCACCATTTCAAAGTTTGGGGGGGGGGGCAAAAGGTATGTGCTCGATGTATTTTACAGAAAAAAGCATCAAATTACAAGCATAAATGCATGATAAAAAGCAATAAATTTAAAATCTAGGGGGAACGGTCCCCCCCCCCTCTTCCCCCAAGTCCCAAAACTAAAAGCCTGAAGCTAAACGCAAAAAATCTTAAAAAATAAAAATGAAAACTTACTTTTCATTTTCAAATGAAATATTCCATAATGCATCGATGAATGTCCATTCATAAATAGCACACAATCCTTAAGTAATTGCTACTCGAATAATGTTCCACTCTTGTTCAGAGCGTTTTTAAGAGTACAGAAAATGACACACTATTAAAATATTCTAACACTCACTTGAATTATTCTTCCGCGCAACAAAAAATTACTCATTTGAATGAAGTCTTACGTCATACGGGAATTCCCCCAGGCGCGAAGAGCAGGAACGATGTAGTGACGTCAATACCAGAATAAGATATATTTTTATTAATCGGTTCTCCTTATGCTCAACATGCATAAAGAATGAAAGATTGCAGCAACTCACAAACAAATTTTATCACAAAAAAATATTGGAATACTGTCAATGAATTTTCAGAATCGACAGTCCGAATTTGCAGAATGAGGAAAATGTTTTGGAGGTCTCAGCGACCTCCCATGACCCTGGGAGAGCTCTTGATCTTATTATCATTATTATTTTTAACTAATTCGCTTAATTTTAACTAGAAAAATTTCTCAAAGCGCAGAATAAAAACAAGTTTTGATTATGTCAATACAAGTCCCGAGAAAAAAAAAGTTAAGGCACAGCAAAAACTTTATACACTTTGAAAGAAAATAAATCTAATTCTAAGCAATGAATAGTACTTACCGGCTTCTGGAACAAAAAAAATAATCCAAACCGCTTCGCGTTGTATCGTAATACGTGTTACACTCTCGGATAGCCCCGTTGAAGTAACCCCAGCAGCACCAGAACGTTCAAATTTGGTGCAAAAATGGTGTTATTGGTCAAATAACGGTGCTAAGTGTCACTTGAACGTTATATTCGACGTGCAAAAACAGTAATATTATCACGGTGTCATTTCAGTGCTTGAAGAACGTGATATTAGACGTGCAAAAACAGTAATATTATCACGGTGTCATTTCAGTGCTTAAAGAACGTGATATTTGACGTGCAAAAACAGTAATATTATCACGGTGTCATTTCAGTGCTTAAGGAACGTGATATTTGACGTGCAAAAACAGTAATATTATCCAGGGCTGCGGAGTCGGAGTCGAAGAATCGGAGTCGGACTGATTTTGGACTAAAGGAGTCGGAGTCGGAGTTGCTGAAAAACATGTCGACTCCGACTCCAACCACCTCCGATTTCGATGAAATTTTATGGTGGTGAAAACATGTCTTTGAAACTAACAGATACAAATTTTCAGCGTCCAATATCCAAATCCTAAGCATCTAGGATCATTAAAAAGGGCTTCAAAATGGTGGGTCTGCTTTGTGAAACGAATTGCTATGTATGGGCTTATGCAAGATAATAAAAAATATTTGCAGCAAAAATGCATTGTGTTAAAATAAAATCTGGCCATTTAACAAGAAAAGGATTAGTTTTGTACGGAGTCAAATATGACAAGAGCGGCACTTGTCATTTGCTCTGGAGAAAATGAACTTTTTGGGAGGTCACAGTGATCTCCGAGAATTGAGGTAAATGTGGTGAAATTACCTGCGAGAATTCATGACCAAATTAAACTTTTCGAGAGGTCACAATGACCTCCCATGACCTCCAACTGGGATACCCCAGCTTGCTCCCCTCCCTAAAGTTAGTCCTGGCTACGACCATGAATAAAAATGAAACTTTTAAAAATGGACTTAATATTTCAACCTTTGTTTAGGGTTTTTCCCTCTTCACATTTGAGTAAAAAAATAAATAATTTCAAAAAAAGCATTAGTCGGGAGTCGGAGTCGGAGTCGAAAGTTTTAAAATCCCGGAGTCGGAGTCGGAGTCGACTATTTTTCCTCCGACTCTGCAGCCCTGATATTATCACGGTGTTATTTCAGTGCTTAAGGAGGTGCTTAATTTCTCAGAATTGAGGTCCCGAATTGGTGCTTTTTAGAAAGGGAAGAGGAATAATACCTGCAGAAACTTTAAGTTTTATCCTAAACAACTCTTTCTCCCAAGATCCTAATCAGATTTGCTTGCATTTCAGTAAAAAAGCATTGCATTCATACTAATAAAATGATATGATTTACGCCCTTAATCTTTCATAGATGGCGCCTCCTGCAAAAAAATTTCCATTTAAAGTATTATTTTTCTCCCTCGATGAGATTAAGTAGCGTATAGTGGTTAGCGCGTCCGGCTGGGGTCGCAAGGGACCCGCGTTCGAATCCCGCCGAATAAATATATTAAATTCAAAGTAATTAAAAAATCAATAGTTAAATTAAATAAATTAATTAAATAATTAAAACCAAGATGGCGACGATCATGGATTAAAAATGACGTCACGGTTAAAACACGTCACGGCCTGACACACATTACGGAGTATACGTAGTATACTTTTTCAGCTGGGGAGCACTGAAAACAAACGTATTTCCAGAACCTAAATATAACCTATCATTCCACGTTCAAAACTGGGACAAAAAAAGGTGGTCAACACCAGATTTCGACGTGTCATATTATCATCGATCGATGAGACACATAGACGTTGACAACACGTGCTGCGAGAACGTGTTTTGAACGTGCCGGCTGGTGCGCTCTGTACGTGTTGCAGAACGTGTTTTGAACGCCTTTGTGCTGCTTGGGAAGCCTTGAAGATTTCATTTTCGTATTAATTTTATACGTCACCAAAGCAAATATAATGCTTTTCGGATTTATGAGAAAAATACCATTCGTATATTGATCGCTTGTATTAAATTCCTCACAGATTAACAGTTCCCATCAGATCTGATTTTATACCGAGCAAAAGACTAACGACACACACGAGCTGAAATGCGAACCGTTAATATGGCGCCGTTTCCGGTTTCAATCTTCTCCCGAACCTCAATTTTGCTCGTTGCGCATCGAGCTACGTAACTTCCTCTCTGGTTTTTTGTATATTCAGAAACGTTTCCGACTATTTCGGAGAGCTGGTTTCAGACGGATGTTTCCGTTATATTCAGAAACGTTTATCTTATTTTCAGAAACGTTTATCTTATTTTCAGAAACGTTTCCGAATTTTTTTACAGTGTAGTGGCTTTTGCCCGGGGCGGAACAGCAAGAGGGGCGTCGATTTGGCAAGACTTCGAATTAATATGATTAACTTAAACAACTTTTTATCACCTTGAAATTTTGAATTTCCAAAAGAAAAAGTTTTTTGTGATACACCCTGTAGGTAAATATTCTAAAAATATGACTGACTAGCAAAAATGTGAGGTTTTTCATAACTATTTCTGGAAACCTAAAAGTCAAATTTTTTATTGATCGATTAATCTTTAAGTAGTCCATTTTTGCACTTAAATAATTATTTCTGCTTTACACACAATTTATACATTTTTAAAAAAAATCATCGTTTTTACTAAAAAACTTGAAACTTCAAAGTAATCCCGACAGACCTAAATATTTTTCAATTTCAAAATAATTTTTTTTGGTAACTATGTGAATATAGTGACAACTTTTTATCAACTTGAAATTTTGAGTTTCCAAAAAATTTTTTTCGTAATACATACTAATGTACATTAGGGGCATTTTGCGTTCTCCACGATCGGATAACGACAATCGTGTACGATTTATCGCTGTCGTATCATTACGGGAAAAAGCGCTCTTGCTGTTAGCGAAGTTGTATACAGAGACACTCAAATTAATATAGCACGGGACCCGCTAGAGATGTCGCCGCTGTTGCTATCTTTCGCATCCAACTGAAATATAGAACACTACATTTTCAGCAGAGAGGAATTGAGAAAACTAGCACCACTTTGTGGTAGTCAATAATTTGCGCTTACTTTCTTCCTAAGTCTAATTTCGATATTATTTGTAGATAAAGTCAAGAAAAACGGCTTTATAGTACCATTGCGTTATGAAAAAAGTTGCACTAGTTTTTACAACGTATTTGAAAGATTTTTACCCTTTGCTTCATGACTGTACTTAACAGGTGTAAAAATTAATTGCCTTCTTTTGAAAATTGTATAAAATTAAACAAAATTGAATCATGCTTCGGAAATTCAAGAAATTTGTGGTTTTACGTGTTTCAAAAGTATTTCTTTAGCGCTCAACATAATAAGAAAAATGTAAAAATACTCTCTGCTTCGAGGTCGATCATCTTTTTTATAGAAGAAAATAGAAGCATCTACCCAAGTAAGCATCAACTCATCCGATTTTGCTCGGTCGATCATCGAACTCCTCGTAAACTGCTCCCGTAACGCACGATGACATCGTTCCGATCAGTATCCGAGCACGGTTTTCGATGAGCTACTTTTCATCGGAAAGCGATATCCTTCTAATGAACTTTCCCGATGAAAATAAGCCGAGCATCCAAAATTTATCCTAAATTCATCGGCACGGGATTGCACTGCTCATAAATTGCTCCAAATCTCATCGTATTTCGAGCAAAACTCATCGGATTTTGCTGCTCGGATTCAGTTTGGCCGATGAGACATATTGGAGCAATTCCCGATGAGAACTCATCGGGTTTCGATGAATGGCCGATCATCGGCCGACGAGCTTATGCTGCTAGGGTATTTATTTGTAGAGATGCCAATTTGCCGAACTCGAAACAGATTCATACCGAGAAGAACAAAACACATGCATCAAAATCCTCTCTTAATTTTCATTTTCCCTTTGTTAGACTCATCCAGATATAATCGACTTAATTGGTTGCTTTCCAAATTTCAACCGTTAATGTGGTCGAACAGTACATTGGGAAAAGCTATATAACCATGTATTTTAGGAATACTATGTTTTGATTCTTTTTAAAATACCTTTTAAGCAAGCTAGAATGATGATTACTAAAAATACAAAAGAAAAACACGAAAAATGTATTCCGATACCCCTACCTATTTAGCTAATTTGTTGTATACGAAGAATAAATATTGACAAACCTATTTCGTGAGGAATTTCATGAAATATAACTGCAACACTGGTGAGAAAACCATCTTTGTCGGAATTGGCAAAGGCAACAGAAATGGCAGCGCCATCAACAAAGTTATGGATGGTATCAGCAACGATCAAAACTAGGGCACCAGAAGTAATTTCTAGAGAGAAAAGTTTGCAATCAGTGTGAATGTAATACTTGAGTAATTAATTATTTATTTTCTTCCAAATATTTCACTAAATAGAACACTTTCTGATTCATTTTGAAAACATCTACTATTTTATTGGTTTTTGAAAATTTTACAGCATTTAACACATTAAAATATCAGTTAATATTTGATTTTTTTTTCTCAATTTTAGGTAAAATTGCAAGGGCAAACCTAAGTCAGCGAAACATTTTTTCTTTATCAATACATCAACACATGAATCAGGCAATCTAGTGAACTACAGGGAACAATGAAGAAACAACATTTACAGTAACATAAAATCAAGAAATTTCAAAAAGACTTTTTTTGTAATAACTGTAGCTACGCATTTTGTCTGTTGATGATAGACTGCATGTTGACAATGCTGTTGAAAGCATCAGTTAGGCTTTCGAATGACGCTTAAAGCGCGATTCAGATTGCGAGCGAAACGCTTGCGCGAAGCGAACTTTTCCCCACGAAACCGGTTTCGGGAATGCGTTCCCATGACAACGCGGCGAATATTCGCCTGTCGCGAGCGATCTAGCATGCTAGATATTTTCGCGAGCGAAATTGGGCAACGAGAGCGACAGCCAGTCAGAGAGAAGGCGCCATCTTTGCTCTGTTTTGAGCGCGTGCACATCCGATTTCATTGGCTCTCGCAAGTTGCGCGCGCTTTATCCTTAGTGGGTGAATACCATCACGTGCCTTTCGCCCGCATCTAGTATGAATGATCGGAATTTTTGACCTGCGAGCGAAAAACGCTTCGTTCGTTCGCGTCGCTCGCAGTCTGAATCGGCTTTAAACCATCATCTAGCGAACTTCTGCTATCCTAAATAGAAAAATGGGTGTGTGTGTGTGGAAGGGAGGGGGTAGGGCTTATTAGCCTACATGGTCTTATTTGGGCACCCACCCCTTTTTTTCCACTTTGTAACAATAAACTAGTATAGGAAATGACATCCGCATCAATCAACTGTTTTGCGATCTTACCTGTGTCCATGTACCTGTGTTGTAAAAAACATCTCTTGGAAATTTGAAACCGAGAAGTTAATACTTTACGAAAACTTTAAGTTAAAAAAAAATTATATATATATATATATATATATATATATATGTATATTAGGGTGGTTCACAAACCTATGGTAAAAAAAAAAATTGTCCTAGAGGTCACGGCGGTGGCTCATTTTTTTACCTTTATCCACCCTAATATACTGCCAAAATTTCAACTTCCTACTAAAATAAAAAGACGGTGCTCAAAGCTCAAATAGTTCTCCAGTTTTTGTCAATTTCAAGCATTTTTCAATTGAGTGGCAAAAAAAAAAATCCAGGTGTTTTGCTATCATTCTTGCTGATTCTTATGTTCAATGATCCCCTGAATCCTAATATGGCCACTTTTTTCCCCCATTGTCTCCCACTTTTTGAAAATAGCGCCACCCCTCCCCTCCTATTTTCATCAGATTTCGACAATTTCATAGATATTATTTGGAGGGGAAGGAAGCATTATATTTACCATTAACATTCTTCTGTAGGGCTAGAGAGGTAAAAAGTTCAAAATCATAAACACTTTTTCCAAGTTAGGAGACTCATGGGGGTATTTTCCCCTTCCCTCCGTAAAATATTTAACATATCAACAACAACTCATTTTCTCCAGCTTCAAAATTTTACACTTGTATTTTGGTGCAACACAATAATATCGGACTGCCTTCTAAAACTCCCAAGTCCAAAAACTTTTTCAAGCTGTAAATTTTTTTTTCCACCTTGGAAACATCGCATGTTACATATGAGTCGCACTGCAGATTTCCTTCAGCAAAGAACCTTTCGGTATTATTTATATTAATTCCAGTTATGTTCGAGCGCTCACCTTGAAGGGGGAAACGGAGATCATATTTGGATTCAGTGGGGCATTTTACATAAGAAACAGCAAGAATAGTGTCAGATACATTTGAAGTTCATTTTGTGCCGAGCAGTGTTGTTATACTAAAATTTGCTAGAAGTTTTTAATTAAAGACAAAATATTTAAACTTCTTGCTATGCAATTCAACTTTCCATGTATATTTATACATAGATTTTTTTTTGAGAGAGAGAGATACCTTTAGTATTGAATATTTTATTGTCTCAGCAAGGATAAGTACTCAATTTGCTTTAACAGCAGGTAAAAGAAACTGCTTATTGTCCTCATTATTGAAAAAAATTCTGTTAAATTCTTGAATTATTTGAACATTTCCCTCAGCAACGTTATTCACCATTATTTATTTATTTTAATTTTTTTCTTTTAATTCTGTGATTGATATTATATTTGCATTCGTTGGGGCGTAGGACGAAAAATGTTAGAAAATAATCCCTAACATTCATGTTTGAAAAAAAATCCAATTGTTCTGTACTACACTTGTTTTATTTCACATCTTTATTCTTGCATCTTTGTAATAACTTGCTCGAAAAACTAAATCAAGCTAATTAATTCACCAGGAAGGTGTCACAAGTACTTTAACAAAACTGTCCTCGTTGTTATTTCAATTTCCAGGTCGTTCATATCTTATAAGGTTTTTTCCAAGTTCAGATATTCCCAGAAGTTTTAATAGCAAATGGAACATTTATTAATGTTCAATCTATTTT